>CM074724.1:6463339-6584533 GCA_037306005.1 Rhinophrynus dorsalis
TAGTGAACCCTTTGAGTCAGCCACTCAAAGCTTGTATAGCCAGAAGTATCTCCCTCATTATGGGAGAGATTCACTAAGAGGTGATAAAGTGGAGATGATTTCTCCGGTTTATCACTTCTCCATTTCCTATATTATTCTATGGATCCTATGCATTAAAGGTATAGTAATGTTTCATAATAAAAGCAGCTCTAATTAATCATCATAGTATTTGGACTTTGGAGATTGTTATTTCAATTCTGTCAGAGTTGTAGTTCAAGAGTAATTCAATGACAAAGTATCCTCCCCCGCACTTTTACTGATGTAACACTGCTCAGCCAGATCAGAAGGAGGTGCCCAGGTAGATTGCAGAGAGGGACAATCTTCAATTAAGATAAGGGAAAAACCTGAAGAACTTGTCAAGGGGGGCAGGGGATTTCATTGTTCTCATAGGAAGAAGATTGTCCCCTGCTGTTACTCTGTCTGGTCTATGGACTGGATTCCACATCTGCTGAAAGAGATGGCTTACACTAGGTAAAAGGGGAGGGAGGGGAAACTTTGCTTGTGAATATCTCTCAAACCATAGAGGTTTGAGAGATAAGACTTATATCGTTCTTCATGTTTTTTAAATGCCTACAACATAAAATAAAGATAAAATGAAGTATTACTATCCCTTTAAGATTTCTTCAGCTTTGGAGATCTTAGTAAATAGGATCTATAGAACAACTTAGGACTGGAGAAGTGATATCACTGGGGAAGTTATCTCTACTTTATCACCACTTCATCACCTCTTAGTGAATCTCTCCTTATGTGTTTAACTGTTTTTAATTTCCATTGCTGGATTATATATGTATATATCTTGTATTAATAAAAATAAAATTATTTGTACTGACTTTTTGGGGGGATGTGCCTCATTTATGAGATTTGGTTTGTTGGGGATCTCTTCTCCTATGTATTGTAGGTATACCGGACTGACTGGCAGTAAAATCTTAAACCTGTAGAGTGTGTACGACTGTATCCACTACAGCAGGGGAGCTCAGACCTGTCCTTATCCAGCCCCCAGCGGTGCAGGCTGTCAGGATCTCCTCACATGAACACAGGTGAGTCAGTCAGTGAGTGATTCAGTCAGTCTGAAGATGCTGTCTGAATTACCCACATTCACACATGTTTAATTGAGGAGATTCTGAAATCATGCACTGCGTTTTATTTTATTTTTTTATTTTTTAAATAAAAGATATTTATCCAAAACACAAGATGCAAATGCCACAATGAAAAGAGTCCTGTATAAATTAACAATGACAATATTACTGTAAAATCTCACATATAACACTCACAATTTTGTTCCTTTTCACCTTATGTGATGTGGGTGTCCATTTTATACATAAGAGAAATATATATATTTACATAGCACAGCTGGGAACTCTCTAGATTTGCCCCAGAGTCTCTGGTTTTGAGGTCTGCAAAACATTGCTGATCAGTGTCAGTGAGTGGGGAGGTAATGTAGTGGTAAGACAGGAAGTCAGTGCTAGGGGAGGTGGGTAATGCATTGCTGAGCAGTGTCAGTGAGTGGGGAGGTAATGTAGTGGTAAGACAGGAAGTCAGTGCTAGGGGAGGTGGGTAATGCATTGCTGAGCAGTGTCAGTGAGTGGGGAGGTAATGTAGGGATAAGACAGGAAGTCAGTGCTAGGGGAGGTGGGTAATGCATTGCTGAGCAGTGTCAGTGAGTGGGGAGGTAGTGTAGGGATAAGACAGGAAGTCAGTGCTAGGGGAGGTGGGTAATGCATTGCTGAGCAGTGTCAGTGAGTGGGGAGGTAATGAAGGAATAAGACAGGAAGTCAGTGCTAGGGGAGGTGGGTAATGCATTATTGAGCAGTGTCAGTGAGTGTGGAGGTAATGTAGGGATAAGACAGGAAGTCAGTGCTAGGGAGGTGGGTAATGCATTACTGAGCAGTCTCAGTAAGTGGGGGAGGTAATGTAGGGATAAGACAGGAAGTCATTACTAGGGGAGGTGGGTAATGCATTACTGAGCAGTGTCAGTGAGTGGGGAGGTAATGTAGGGATAAGACAGGAAGTCAGTGCTAGGGGAGGTGGGTAATGCATTGCTGAGCGGTGTCAGTGAGTGGGGAGGTAATGTAGGGATAAGACAGGAAGTCAGTGCTAGGGGAGGTGGGTAATGCATTGCTGAGCAGTGTCAGTGAGTGGGAGGTAATGTAGGGATAAGACAGGAAGTCAGTACTAGGGGAGGTGGGTAATGCATTACTGAGCAGTGTCAGTGAGTGGGGAGGTAATGTAGGGATAAGACAGGAAGTCAGTGCTAGGGTAGGTGGGTAATGCATTGCTGAGCAGTGTCAGTGAGTGGGGGAGATAATGTAGGGATAAAACAGGAAGTCAGTGTTAGTGGAGGTGAGTAATGCATTGCTGAGCAGTGTCAGTGAGTGGGGAGGTAATGTAGGGATAAGACAGGAAGTCAGTGCTAGGGGAGGTGGGTAATGCATTGCTGAGCAGTGTCAGTGAGTGGGGGAGATAATGTAGGGATAAAACAGGAAGTCAGTGTTAGTGGAGGTGGGTAATGCATTGCTGAGCAGTGTCAGTGAGTGGGGAAGTTATGTAGGGATAAGACAGGAAGTCAGTGCTAGGGGAGGTGGGTAATGCATTACTGAGCAGTGTCAGTGAGTGGGGAGATAATGTAGGATAAAACAGGAAGTCAGTGCTAGGGGAGGTGGGTAATGCATTGCTGAGCAGTGTCAGTGAGTGGGAAGTAATGTAGAGATAAGACAGGAAGTCAGTGCTAGGGGAGGTGGGTAATGCATTGCTGAGCAGTGTCAGTGAGTGGGGAGGTAATGTAGGGATAAGACAGGAAGTCACTGCTAGGGGAGGTGGGTAATGCATTACTGAGCAGTGTCAGTGAGTGGGAGATAATGTAGGGATAAAACAGGAAGTCAGTGCTAGGGGAGGTGGGTAATGCATTGCTGAGCAGTGTCAGTGAGTGGGGAAGTAATGTAGGGATAAGACAGGAAGTCAGTGCTAGGGGAGGTGGGTAATGCATTGCTGAGCAGTGTCAGTTAGTGGGAGGTAATGTAGGAATAAGACAGGAAGTCAGTGCTAGGGGAGGTCGGTAATGCATTACTGAGCAGTGTCAGTGAGTGAGTAGGTAATGTAGGGATAAGACTGGAAGTCAGAGCTAGTAGAGGTGGGTAATGCATTGATGAGCAGTGTCAGTGAGTGGAGAGATAATGTAGGGATAAAACAGGAAGTCAGTGCTAGGGGAGGTGGGTAATGCATTGCTGAGCAGTGTCAGTGAGTGGGGAAGTAATGTACGGATAAGACAGGAAGTCAGTGCTAGGGGAGGTGGGTAATGCATTGCTGAGCAGTGTCAGTGAGTGGGGAAGTAATGTAGGGATAAGACAGGAAGTCAGTATTAGGGAAGTGGGTAATGCATTACTGAGCAGTGTCAGTGAGTGGGAGATAATGTAAGGGATAAAACAGGAAGTCAGTGCTAGGGGAGGTGGGTAATGCATTGCTGAGCAGTGTCAGTGAGTGGGGGTAATGTAGGGATAAGACAGGAAGTCAGTTATAGGGGATGTGGGTAATGCATTGCTGAGCAGTGTCAGTGAGTGGGGAAGTAATGTAGGGATAAGACAGGGAGTCATTGCTAGGGAGGTGGGTAATGCATTGCTGAGCAGTGTCAGTGAGTGGGGAGGTAATGTAGGGATAAGACAGGAAGTCAGTGTTAGGGAAGTGGGTAATGCATTACTGAGCAGTGTCAGTGAGTGGGGAGATAATGTAGGGATAAAACAGGAAGTCAGTGCTAGGGGAGGTGGGTAATGCATTGCTGAGCAGTGTCAGTGAGTGGGGAGGTAATGTAGGATAAGACAGGAAGTCAGTTATAGGGGATGTGGGTAATGCATTGCTGAGCAGTGTCAGTGAGTGGGGAAGTAATGTAGGGATAAGACAGGGAGTCATTGCTAGGGGAGGTGGGTAATGCATTGCTGAGCAGTGTCAGTGAGTGGGGAGGTAATGTAGGGGTAAGACAGGAAGTCAGTGTTAGGGGAGGTGGGTAATGCATTACTGAGCAGTGTCAGTGAGTGGGAGATAACGTAGGGATAAGACAGGAAGTCAGTGCTAGGGGAGGTGGGTAATGCATTGCTGAGCAGTGTCAGTGAGTGGGGAGGTAATGTAGGGATAAGACAGGAAGTCAGTGATAGGGGATGTGGGTAATGCATTGCTGAGCAGTGTCAGTGAGTGGGGAAGTAATGTAGGCATAAGACAGGAAGTCATTGCTAGGGGAGGTGGGTAATGCATTGCTGAGCAGTGTCAGTGAGTGGGGAGGTAATGTAGGGATAAGACAGGAAGTCATTGCTAGGGAGGTGGGTAATGCATTGCTGAGCAGTGTCAGTGAGTGGGGAGGTAATGTAGGTATAAGACAGGAGTCAGTGCTAGGGGAGGTGGGTAATACATTGCTGAGCAGTGTCAGTGAGTGGGGGCAGGTAATGTAGGGATAAGACAGGAAGTCAGTGCTAGGCGAGGTGGGTAATGCATTGCTGAGCAGTGTCAGTGAGTGGGGAAGTAATGTAGGGATAAGACAGGAAGTCATTGCTAGGGGAGGTGGGTAAAGCATTGCTGAGCAGTGTCAGTGAGTGGGGAACTAATGTAGGGATAAGACAGGAAGTCATTGCTAGGGGAGGTGGGTAATGCATTGCTGAGCAGTGTCAGTGAGTGGGGAGGTAATGTAGGTATAAGACAGGTAGTCAGTGCTAGGGGAGGTGGGTAATACATTACTGAGCAGTGTCAGTGAGTGGGGGAGGTAATGTAGGGATAAGACAGGAAGTCAGTGCTAGGGGAGGTGGGTAATGCATTGCTGAGCAGTGTCAGTGAGTGGGGAGGTAATGTAGGGATAAGACAGGAAGTCAGTGATAGGGGATGTGGGTAATGCATTGCTGAGCAGTGTCAGTGAGTGGGGAAGTAATGTAGGCATAAGACAGGAAGTCATTGCTAGGGGAGGTGGGTAATGCATTGCTGAGCAGTGTCAGTGAGTGGGGAGGTAATGTAGGGATAAGACAGGAAGTCATTGCTAGGGGAGGTGGGTAATGCATTGCTGAGCAGTGTCAGTGAGTGGGGCAGGTAATGTAGGTATAAGACAGGAAGTCAGTGCTAGGGGAGGTGGGTAATACATTGCTGAGCAGTGTCAGTGAGTGGGGGAGGTAATGTAGGGATAAGACAGGAAGTCAGTGCTAGGCGAGGTGGGTAATGCATTGCTGAGCAGTGTCAGTGAGTGGGGAAGTAATGTAGGGATAAGACAGGAAGTCATTGCTAGGGAGGTGGGTAAAGCATTGCTGAGCAGTGTCAGTGAGTGGGGAACTAATGTAGGGATAAGACAGGAAGTCATTGCTAGGGGAGGTGGGTAATGCATTGCTGAGCAGTGTCAGTGAGTGGGGAGGTAATGTAGGTATAAGACAGGTAGTCAGTGCTAGGGGAGGTGGGTAATACATTACTGAGCAGTGTCAGTGAGTGGGGGAGGTAATGTAGGGATAAGACAGGAAGTCAGTGCTAGGGGAGGTGGGGTAATGCATTACTGAGCAGTGTCAGTGAGTGGGGATGTAATGTAGGGATTAGACAGGAAGTCAGTGTTAGGGGAGGTGGGTAATGCATTGCTGAGCAGTGTCAGTGAGTGGGGGAGGTAATGTAGCGATAAGACAGGAAGTCAGTACTAGGGGAGGTGGGTAATGCATTGCTGAGCAGTGTCAGTGTGGAGGTAATGTAGGGATAAGACAGGAAGTCAGTGCTAGGGGAGGTGTGTAATGCATTGCTGAGCAGTGTCAGTGAGTGGGGAGGTAATGTAGGGATAAGATAGGAAGTCAGTGCTAGGGGAGGTGGGTAATGTATTGCTGAGCAGTGTCAGTGAGAGGGGAGGTAATGTAGTGATAAGACAGGACGTCAGTGCTAGGGGAGGTGGTTAATGCATTGCTGAGCAGTGTCAGTGAGTGGGGGAGGTAATGTAGGTATAAGATAGGAAGTCAGTGCTAGGGGAGGTGGGTAATGCATTGCTGAGCAGTGTCAGTGAGTGGGGAGGTAATGTAGGCATAAGATAGGAGATCAGTGCTAGGGGAGGTGGGTAATGCATTGCTGAGCAGTGTCAGTGAGTGGGCAGGTAATGTAGGGATAAGACAGGAGGTCAGTGCTAGGGGAGGTGGGTAATACATTACTGAGCAATGTCAATGAGTATGGAGGTAATGTAGAGATAAGACAGGAAGTCAGTGCTAGGGGAGGTGGGTAATTCATTACTGAGCAGTGTCAGTGAGTGGGGAGGTAATGTAGGGATAAGACAGGGAAGTCAGTACTAGGGGAGGTGGGTAATACATTACTGAGCAGTGTCAGTGAGTGGGGAGGTGAGGTAATGTAGGGATAAGACAGGAAGTCAGTGCTAGGGGAGGTGGGTAATGCATTGCTGAGCAGTGTCAGTGAGTGGGAAGTTATGTAGGGATAAGACAGGAAGTCAGTGCTAGGGGAGGTGGGTAATGCATTACTGAGCAGTGTCAGTGAGTGGGAGATAATGTAGGGATAAAACAGGAAGTCAGTGCTAGGGGAGGTGGGTAATGCATTGCTGAGCAGTGTCAGTGAGTGGGGAAGTAATGTAGAGATAAGACAGGAAGTCAGTGCTAGGGGAGGTGGGTAATGCATTGCTGAGCAGTGTCAGTGAGTGGGGAGGTAATGTAGGGATAAGACAGGAAGTCACTGCTAGGGGAGGTGGGTAATGCATTACTGAGCAGTGTCAGTGAGTGAGTAGGTAATGTAGGGATAAGACTGGAAGTCAGAGCTAGTTGAGGTGGGTAATGCATTGATGAGCAGTGTCAGTGAGTGGAGAGATAATGTAGGGATAAAACAGGAAGTCAGTGCTAGGGGAGGTGGGTAATGCATTGCTGAGCAGTGTCAGTGAGTGGGGAAGTAATGTACGGATAAGACAGGAAGTCAGTGCTAGGGGAGGTGGGTAATGCATTGCTGAGCAGTGTCAGTGAGTGGGAGTAATGTAGGGATAAGACAGGAAGTCAGTATTAGGGGAAGTGGATAATGCATTACTGAGCAGTGTCAGTGAGTGGGGAGATAATGTAGGGATAAAACAGGAAGTCAGTGCTAGGGGAGGTGGGTAATGCATTGCTGAGCAGTGTCAGTGAGTGGGGGTAATGTAGGGATAAGACAGGAAGTCAGTTATAGGGGATGTGGGTAATGCATTGCTGAGCAGTGTCAGTGAGTGGGGAAGTAATGTAGGGATAAGACAGGGAGTCATTGCTAGGGGAGGTGGGTAATGCATTGCTGAGCAGTGTCAGTGAGTGGGGAGGTAATGTAGGGATAAGACAGGAAGTCAGTGTTAGGGGAAGTGGGTAATGCATTACTGAGCAGTGTCAGTGAGTGGGGAGATAATGTAGGGATAAAACAGGAAGTCAGTGCTAGGGGAGGTGGGTAATGCATTGCTGAGCAGTGTCAGTGAGTGGGGAGGTAATGTAGGGATAAGACAGGAAGTCAGTTATAGGGGATGTGGGTAATGCATTGCTGAGCAGTGTCAGTGAGTGGGGAAGTAATGTAGGGATAAGACAGGGAGTCATTGCTAGGGGAGGTGGGTAATGCATTGCTGAGCAGTGTCAGTGAGTGGGGAGGTAATGTAGGGGTAAGACAGGAAGTCAGTGTTAGGGGAGGTGGGTAATGCATTACTGAGCAGTGTCAGTGAGTGGGGAGATAACGTAGGGATAAGACAGGAAGTCAGTGCTAGGGGAGGTGGGTAATGCATTGCTGAGCAGTGTCAGTGAGTGGGGAGGTAATGTAGGGATAAGACAGGAAGTCAGTGATAGGGGATGTGGGTAATGCATTGCTGAGCAGTGTCAGTGAGTGGGGAAGTAATGTAGGCATAAGACAGGAAGTCATTGCTAGGGGAGGTGGGTAATGCATTGCTGAGCAGTGTCAGTGAGTGGGGAGGTAATGTAGGGATAAGACAGGAAGTCATTGCTAGGGGAGGTGGGTAATGCATGCTGAGCAGTGTCAGTGAGTGGGGAGGTAATGTAGGTATAAGACAGGAAGTCAGTGCTAGGGGAGGTGGGTAATACATTGCTGAGCAGTGTCAGTGAGTGGGGGAGGTAATGTAGGGATAAGACAGGAAGTCAGTGCTAGGCGAGGTGGGTAATGCATTGCTGAGCAGTGTCAGTGAGTGGGGAAGTAATGTAGGGATAAGACAGGAAGTCATTGCTAGGGGAGGTGGGTAAAGCATTGCTGAGCAGTGTCAGTGAGTGGGGAACTATGTAGGGATAAGACAGGAAGTCATTGCTAGGGGAGGTGGGTAATGCATTGCTGAGCAGTGTCAGTGAGTGGGGAGGTAATGTAGGTATAAGACAGGTAGTCAGTGCTAGGGGAGGTGGGTAATACATTACTGAGCAGTGTCAGTGAGTGGGGGAGGTAATGTAGGGATAAGACAGGAAGTCAGTGCTAGGGGAGGTGGGTAATGCATTACTGAGCAGTGTCAGTGAGTGGGGATGTAATGTAGGATTAGACAGGAAGTCAGTGTTAGGGGAGGTGGGTAATGCATTGCTGAGCAGTGTCAGTGAGTGGGGGAGGTAATGTAGCGATAAGACAGGAAGTCAGTACTAGGGGAGGTGGGTAATGCATTGCTGAGCAGTGTCAGTGTGGAGGTAATGTAGGGATAAGACAGGAAGTCAGTGCTAGGGGAGGTGTGTAATGCATTGCTGAGCAGTGTCAGTGAGTGGGGAGGTAATGTAGGGATAAGATAGGAAGTCAGTGCTAGGGGAGGTGGGTAATGTATTGCTGAGCAGTGTCAGTGAGAGGGGAGGTAATGTAGTGATAAGACAGGACGTCAGTGCTAGGGGAGGTGGGTAATGCATTGCTGAGCAGTGTCAGTGAGTGGGGGAGGTAATGTAGGTATAAGATAGGAAGTCAGTGCTAGGGGAGGTGGGTAATGCATTGCTGAGCAGTGTCAGTGAGTGGAGAGGTAATGTAGGCATAAGATAGGAGATCAGTGCTAGGGGAGGTGGGTAATGCATGCTGAGCAGTGTCAGTGAGTGGGGAGGTAATGTAGGGATAAGACAGGAGGTCAGTGCTAGGGGAGGTGGGTAATACATTACTGAGCAATGTCAATGAGTGTGGAGGTAATGTAGAGATAAGATAGGAAGTCAGTGCTAGGGGAGGTGGGGTAATTCATTACTGAGCAGTGTCAGTGAGTGGGGAGGTAATGTAGGGATAAGACAGGAAGTCAGTACTAGGGGAGGTGGGTAATACATTACTGAGCAGTGTCAGTGAGTGGGGGAGGTAATGTAGGGATAAGACAGGAAGTCAGTGCTAGGGAGGTGGGTAATGCATTGCTGAGCAGTGTCAGTGAGTGGGGAGGTAATGTAGGGATAAGACAGGAAGTCAGTGCTAGGGGAGGTGGGTAATGCATTACTGAGCAGTGTCAGTGAGTGGGGGAGGTAATGTAGGATAAGACAGGAAGTCAGTGCTAGGGGAGGTGGGTAATTCATTACTGAGTAGTGTCAGTGAGTGGGGGAGATAATGTAGGGATAAGACAGGAAATCAGTGCTAGGGGAGGTGGACAATGCATTGCTGAGCATTGTCAGTGAGTGGGGAGGTAATGTAGGGATAAGACAGGAGTCAGTGCTAGGGGAGGTGGGCAATGCATTGCTGAGTAGTGTCAGTGAGTGGGGGGAGGTAATGTAGGGATAAGACAGGAAGTCAGTGCTAGGGGAGGTGGGTAATGCATTGCTGAGCAGTGTCAGTGAGTGGGGGGAGGTAATGTAGGATAAGACAGGAAGTCAGTGCTAGGGGAGGTGGGTAATGCATTGCTGAGCAGTGTCAGTGAGTGGGGGAGGGAATGTAGAGATAAGGCAGAAGTCAGTGCTATGTGAGGTGGGTAATGCATTAGTGAGCAGTGTCAGTGAGTGAGTAGGTAATGTAGGGATAAGACTGGAAGTCAGAGCTAGTAGAGGTGGGTAATGCATTGATGAGCAGTGTCAGTGAGTGGGGAAGTAATGTAGGATAAGACAGGAAGTCGGTGCTAGGGGAGGTGGGTAATGCATTGCTGAGCAGTGTCAGTGAGTGTGGAGGTAATGTAGGGATAAGACAGGAAGTCAGTGCTAGGAGAGGTGGGTAATGCATTACTGAGCAGTGTCAGTGAGTGGGGAGGTAATGTAGGGATAAGACAGGAAGCAGTGCTAGGAGAGGTGGGTAATGCATTACTGAGCAGTGTCAGTGAGTGGGGAGGTAATGTAGGGATAAGACAGGAAGTCAGTGCTAGGAGAGGTGGGTAATGCATTACTGAGCAGTGTCAGTGAGTTGGGAGATAATGTAGGGATAATATAGGAAGTCAGTGCTAGGGGAGGTGGGTAATGCATTACTGAGCAGTGTCAGTGAGTGGGGGAGGTATGTAGGGATAAGACAGGAAGTCAGTACTAGGGGAGGTGGGTAATACATTACTGAGCAGTGTCAGTGAGTGGGGGAGGTAATGTAGGATAAGACAGGAAGTCAGTGCTAGGGGAGGTGGGTAATTCATTACTGAGTAGTGTCAGTGAGTGGGGGAGATAATGTAGGGATAAGACAGGACGTCAGTGCTAGGGGAGGTGGACAATGCATTGCTGAGCATTGTCAGTGAGTGGGGAGGTAATGTAGGGATAAGACAGGAAGTCAGTGCTAGGGGAGGTGGGCAATGCATTGCTGAGTAGTGTCAGTGAGTGGGGGGGGTAATGTAGGGATAAGACAGGAAGTCAGTGCTAGGGGAGGTGGGTAATGCATTGCTGAGCAGTATCAGTGAGTGGGGGAGGGAATGTAGAGATAAGGCAGGAAGTCAGTGCTATGTGAGGTGGGTAATGCATTAGTGAGCAGTGTCAGTGAGTGAGTAGGTAATGTAGGGATAAGACTGGAAGTCAGAGCTAGTAGAGGTGGGTAATGCATTGATGAGCAGTGTCAGTGAGTGGGGAAGTAATGTAGGGATAAGACAGGAAGTCGGTGCTAGGGGAGGTGGGTAATGCATTGCTGAGCAGTGTCAGTGAGTGTGGAGGTAATGTAGGGATAAGACAGGAAGTCAGTGCTAGGAGAGGTGGGTAATGCATTACTAAGCAGTGTCAGTGAGTGGGGAGGTAATGTAGGGATAAGACAGGAACTCAGTGCTAGGAGAGGTGGGTAATGCATTACTGAGCAGTGTCAGTGAGTGGGGAGGTAATGTAGGGATAAGACAGGAAGTCAGTACTAGGAGAGGTGGGTAATGCATTACTGAGCAGTGTCAGTGAGTTGGGAGGTAATGTAGGGATAATATAGGAAGTCAGTGCTAGGGGAGGTGGGTAATGCATTACTGAGCAGTGTCAGTGAGTGGGGGAGGTAATGTAGACATAAGACAGGACGTCAGTGCTAGGGGAGGTGGGTAATGCATTACTGAGCAGTGTCAGTGAGTGGGGAGGTAATGTAGGGATAAGACAGGAAGTCAGTACTAGGGGAGGTGGGTAATGCATTGCTGAGCAGTGTCAGTGAGTTGAGCAGTGTCAGTGAGTGGGGGAGGTAATGTAGGGATAATATAGGAAGTCAGTGCTAGGGGAGATGGGTAATGCATTACTGAGCAGTGTCAGTGAGTGGGGGAGGTAATGTAGGGATAAGACAGGAAGTCAGTGCTAGGGGAGGTGGGTAATTCATTACTGAGTAGTGTCAGTGAGTGGGGGAGATAATGTAGGGATAAGACAGGAAATCAGTGCTAGGGGAGGTGGACAATGCATTGCTGAGCATTGTCAGTGAGTGGGGAGGTAATGTAGGGATAAGACAGGAAGTCAGTGCTAGGGGAGGTGGGCAATGCATTGCTGAGTAGTGTCAGTGAGTGGGGGGAGGTAATGTAGGGATAAGACAGGAAGTCAGTGCTAGGGGAGGTGGGTAATGCATTGCTGAGCAGTGTCAGTGTGTGGGGGAGGGAATGTAGAGATAAGGCAGGAAGTCAAGTGCTACGTGAGGTGGGTAATGCATTAGTGAGCAGTGTCAGTGAGTGAGTAGGTAATGTAGGGATAAGACTGGAAGTCAGAGCTAGTAGTGGTGGGTAATGCATTGATGAGCAGTGTCAGTGAGTGGGGAAGTAATGTAGGGATAAGACAGGAAGTCGGTGCTAGGGGAGGTGGGTAATGCATTGATGAGCAGTGTCAGTGAGTGTGGAGGTAATGTAGGGATAAGACAGGAAGTCAGTGCTAGGAGAGGTGGGTAATGCATTACTGAGCAGTGTCAGTGAGTGGGGAGGTAATGTAGGGATAAGACAGGAAGTCAGTGCTAGGAGAGGTGGGTAGTGCATTACTGAGCAGTGTCAGTGAGTTGGGAGATAATTTAGGGATAATATAGGAAGTCAGTGCTAGGGGAGGTGGGTAATGCATTACTGAGCAGTGTCAGTGAGTGGGGGAGGTAATGTAGGGATAAGACAGGAAGTCAGTACTAGGGGAGGTGGGTAATACATTACTGAGCAGTGTCAGTGAGTGGGGGAGGTAATGTAGGGATAAGACAGGAAGTCAGTGCTAGGGGAGGGTGGGTAATTCATTACTGAGTAGTGTCAGTGAGTGGGGGAGATAATGTAGGGATAAGACAGGACGTCAGTGCTAGGGGAGGTGGACAATGCATTGCTGAGCATTGTCAGTGAGTGGGGAGGTAATGTAGGGATAAGACAGGAAGTCAGTGCTAGGGGAGGTGGGCAATGCATTGCTGAGTAGTGTCAGTGAGTGGGGGGGGTAATGTAGGGATAAGACAGGAAGTCAGTGCTAGGGGAGGTGGGTAATGCATTGCTGAGCAGTATCAGTGAGTGGGGGAGGGAATGTAGGGATAAGACAGGAAGTCAGTGCTAGGGGAGGTGGGTAATTCATTACTGAGTAGTGTCAGTGAGTGGGGGAGATAATGTAGGGATAAGACAGGACGTCAGTGCTAGGGGAGGTGGACAATGCATTGCTGAGCATTGTCAGTGAGTGGGGAGGTAATGTAGGGATAAGACAGGACGTCAGTGCTAGGGGAGGTGGACAATGCATTGCTGAGCATTGTCAGTGAGTGGGGAGGTAATGTAGGGATAAGACAGGAAGTCAGTGCTAGGGGAGGTGGGTAATGCATTGCTGAGCAGTATCAGTGAGTGGGGGAGGGAATGTAGAGATAAGGCAGGAAGTCAGTGCTATGTGAGGTGGGTAATGCATTAGTGAGCAGTGTCAGTGAGTGAGTAGGTAATGTAGGGATAAGACTGGAAGTCAGAGCTAGTAGAGGTGGGTAATGCATTGATGAGCAGTGTCAGTGAGTGGGGAAGTAATGTAGGGATAAGACAGGAAGTCGGTGCTAGGGGAGGTGGGTAATGCATTGCTGAGCAGTGTCAGTGAGTGTGGAGGTAATGTAGGGATAAGACAGGAAGTCAGTGCTAGGAGAGGTGGGTAATGCATTACTAAGCAGTGTCAGTGAGTGGGGAGGTAATGTAGGGATAAGACAGGAAGTCAGTGCTAGGAGAGGTGGGTAATGCATTACTGAGCAGTGTCAGTGAGTGGGGAGGTAATGTAGGGATAAGACAGGAAGTCAGTGCTAGGAGAGGTGGGTAATGCATTACTGAGCAGTGTCAGTGAGTTGGGAGGTAATGTAGGGATAATATAGGAAGTCAGTGCTAGGGGGAGGTGGGTAATGCATTACTGAGCAGTGTCAGTGAGTGGGGGAGGTAATGTAGACATAAGACAGGACGTCAGTGCTAGGGGAGGTGGGTAATGCATTACTGAGCAGTGTCAGTGAGTGGGGAGGTAATGTAGGGATAAGACAGGAAGTCAGTACTAGGGGAGGTGGGTAATGCATTGCTGAGCAGTGTCAGTGAGTGGGGGAGGTAATGTAGGGATAATATAGGAAGTCAGTGCTAGGGGAGGTGGGTAATGCATTGCTGTGCAGTGTCAGTGAGTGGGGAGGTAATGTACTGATAAGACAGGAAGTCTGTACTAGGGGAGGTGGGTAATGCATTACTGAGCAGTGTCAGTGAGTGGGGAGGTAATGTAGGGATAAGACAGGAAGTCAGTATTAGGGGAGGTGGGTAATGCATTGCTGAGCAGTGTCAGTGAGTGGGGAGGTAATGTAGGGATAAGACAGGAAGTCAGTGCTAGGGGAGGTGGGTAATGCATTGCTGAGTAGTAAAAAGAAAGGTGAGAGATGCTCAACTATGCTCATGAGCTAGTAAATACATGCAAGAAGCTCACTGGGACTATGTCCTCGTGGCCCAAGGTGCAATCTCTTTTAGCTCACCAGTGCCATACACAGAGAGGAAATCTTCTGAAGCATATCGTACTGGTCCTGCCAAATCGCAGTCCAGCCACGAAATGCCAGATAATTCTCTCTGAACAAGGGAAACAGCTAAACCCAGACGTACGTTTAGGCCTTATTGGACCTGGTCGGTGAGATGCAGCTGATCCCTCCAGGCACTGTGTGCAAGGGGTCCATGTCTGGATTCCCCTCATTACTCTTAGGGTGACCAACCCCAAGAGCAATTTGCATATGTAAAAAGAAAGGTGAGAGATGCTCAACTAGGCTCATGAGCTAGCAAATACATTCAAGAAGCTCACTGGGACTATGTCCTCGTACCCAGAGTGCAACCTCTTTTAGCTCACCAGTGCCATTCACAGAGAGGAAATCTTCTGAAGCATATCATACTGGTCCTGCCAAATGACAGTCCAGCCACGAAATGCCGGACAATTCCTCTCTGAACAATGGAAAAAGCTAAACCCAGACGTACGTTTCAGCATGTTTGGGCCTCATCAGTGAGGTGCAGCTGATCCCTCTAGGCACTGTGAGCAAGGGGTCCACGTCTGGATTCTCCTCATTACTCTTAGGGTGACCAAACCCAACAGCAATATGCAATGTAAAAAGAAACGTGAGAGATGCTCAGCTAGGCTCATGAGCTAGCAAATACATGGAAGAAGCTCACTGGGACTATGTCCTCGTGCCCAAGGTGCAATCTCTTTTAGCTCACCAGTGCTATACACAAAAAGGAAATCTTCTGAAGCACATTAGACTGGTCCTGCCAAATGACAGTCCAGCCACAAAATGCCAGACAATTCCTCTCTGAACAAAGGAAACAACAAAAACCCAGACGTACGTTTCAGCCTTTTTAGGCCTCGTCGGTGACGTGCAGCTGATACCTCTAGACACTGTGAGCAAGGGGTCCACGTCTGGATTCCCCTCATTACTCTTAGAGTGACCAACCCCAAGAGCAATTTGCATATGTAGAAAGAAAAGTGAGAGATGCTCAACTAGGTTCATGAGATATCAAATACATGCAAGAAGCTCACTGGGACTATGTCCTCGTGCCCAGGGTGCAATCTCTTTTAGTTCACCAGTGCTATACACAGAGAGGAAATCTTCTGAAGCACATCATACTGGTTCTGCCAAATGACAGTCCAGCCACGAAATGCCAGACAAGTTCTCTCTGAACAAGGAAAACAGCTAACCACAGACATCCATTTTGTTCTTTTTGGGCCTTATCAGTAAGGTGCAGCTGATCCCTCCAGGCACTGTGAGCACGGGGTCCATGTCTGAATTCCCCTCATTACTCTTAGGGTGACCAACCCCAAGAGCAATTTGCATATGTAAAATGAAAGGTGAGAGATGCTCAACTAGGCTCATGAGCTAGTAAATACATGGAAGAAGCTCACTGAGACTGTGTCCTCGCGCCCAAGGTACAATCCCTTTTAGCTTACCAGTGCCATACACAGAGAGGAAATCTTCTGAAGCATATCATACTGGTCCTGCCAAATGACAGTCCAGCCACGAAATGCCAGACAATTCCTCTCTGAACAAGGGAAACAGCTAACCCCAGCTGTACATTTTGGCCTTTTTGGGCCTTGTCATTGAGGTGCAGCTGATCCTACTAGGCACTGTGAGCAAGGGGTCCACGTCTGGATTCCCCTCAATACTCTTAGGGAGACCAACCCCAAGAGCAATTTGCATATGTAGAAAGAAAGCTGAGAGATACTCAGCTAGGCTCATGAGCTAGTAAATACATGCAAGAAGCTCACTGGGACTATGTCCTTGTGCACAGGGTGAAATCTCTTTTAGCTCACCAGTTACATACACAGAGAAGAAATCTTCTGAAGCATATCATACGGGTCCTGCCAAATGACAGTCCAGCCATGAAATGCCAGATAATTCCTCTCTGAACAAGGGAAACAGTTAACCCCACACGTCCGTTTAGGCCTTATTAGGACTGGTCAGTGAGGTACAGCTGACCCCTCCAGGCACTGTGTGCAAGGGGTCCATGTCTGGATTCCCCTCATTACTCTTAGGGTGACCAACCCCAAGAGCAATTTGCATATGTAAAAAGAAAGGAGAGAGATGCTCAACTAGGCTCATGAGCTAGCAAATACATTCAAGAAGCTCACTGGGACTATGTCCTCGTGCCCAGAGTGGAACCTCTTTTAGCTCACCAGTGCCATACACAGAGAGGAAATCTTCTGAAGCACATCATACTGGTCCTGCCAAATGACAGTCCAGCCACGAAATGCCAGACAATTCCTCTCTGAACAAGGGAAAAAGCTAAACCCAGACGTACGTTTCAGCATGTTTGGGCCTCATCGGTGAGGTGTAACTGATCCCTCTAGGCACTGTGAGCAAGGGGTCCACGTCTGGATTCTCCTCATTACTCTTAGGGTGACCAAACCCAACAGCAATTTGCAATGTAAAGAGAAACGTGAGAGATGCTCAGCTAGGCTCATGAGCTAGCAAATACATGGAAGAAGCTCACTGGGACTATGTCCTCGTGCCCAAGGTGCAATCTCTTTTAGCTCACCAGTGCTATACACAAAGTGGAAATCTTCTGAAGCACATTAGACTGGTCCTGCCAAATGACAGTCCAGCCACAAAATGCCAGACAATTCCTCTCTGAACAAAGGAAACAACAAAAACCCATACGTACGTTTCAGCCTTTTTGGGCCTCGTCGGTGACATGCAGCTGATACCTCTACACACTGTGAGCAAGGGGTCCACGTCTGGATTCCCCTCATTACTCTTAGGGTGACCAACCCCAAGAGCAATTTGCATATTTAGAAAGAAAAGTGAGAGATGCTCAACTAGGCTCATGAGCTATCAAATACATGCAAGAAGCTCACTGGGACTATGTCCTCATGCCCAGGGTGCAATCTCTTTTAGTTCACCAGTGCCATACATAGAGAGGAAATCTTCTGAAGCACATCATACTGGTCCTGCCAAATGACAGTCCAGCCACGAAATGCCAGATAATGCCTCTCTGAACAAAGGAAACAGCTAACCCCAGCTGTACATTTTGGCCTTTTTGGGCCTCGTCATTGAGGTGCAGCTGATCCCACTAGGCACTGTGAGCAAGGGGTCCACGTCTGGATTTCTCTCAATACTTTTAGGGAGACCAACCCCAAGAGCAATTTGCATATGTAGAAAGAAAGCTGAGAGATACTCAGCTAGGCTCATGAGCTAGTAAATACATGCAAGAAGCTCACTGGGACTATGTCCTTGTGCACAGGGTGAAATCTCTTTTAGCTCACCAGTGCCATACACAGAGAGGAAACCTTCTGAAGCATATCATACTGGTCCTGCCAAATGACAGTCCAGCCATGAAATGCCAGATAATTCCTCTCTGAACAAGGGAAACAGTTAACCCCAGACGTCCGTTTAGGCCTTATTGGACCTGGTCGGTGAGATGCAGCTGACCCCTCCAGGCACTGTGTGCAAGGGGTCCATGTCTGGATTCCCCTCATTACTCTTAGGGTGACCAACCCCAAGAGCAATTTGCATATGTAAAAAGAAAGGTGAGAGATGCTCAACTAGGCTCATGAGCTAGCAAATACATTCAAGAAGCTCACTGGGACTATGTCCTCGTACCCAGAGTGCAACCTCTTTTAGCTCACCAGTGCCATACACAGAGAGGAAATCTTCTGAAGCACATCATACTGGTCCTGCCAAATGACAGTCCAGCCACGAAATGCCGGACAATTCCTCTCTGAACAAGGGAAAAAGCTAAACCCAGACGTACGTTACAGCATGTTTGGGCCTCATCAGTGAGGTGCAGCTGATCCCTCTAGGCACTGTGAGCAAGGGGTCCACGTCTGGATTCTCCTCATTACTCTTAGGGTGACCAAACCCAACAGCAATTTGCAATGTAAAAAGAAACGTGAGAGATGCTCAGCTAGGCTCATGAGCTAGCAAATACATGGAAGAAGCTCACTGGGACTATGTCCTCGTGCCCAAGGTGCAATCTCTTTTAGCTCACCAGTGCTATACACAAAGAGGAAATCTTCTGAAGCACATTAGACTGGTCCTGCCAAATGACAGTCCAGCCACAAAATGCCAGACAATTCCTCTCTGAACAAAGGAAACAACAAAAACCCAGACGTACATTTCAGCCTTTTTAGGCCTCGTCGGTGACATGCAGCTGATACCTCTAGACACTGTGAGCAAGGGGTCCACATCTGGATTCCCCTCATTACTCTTAGGGTGACCAACCCCAAGAGCAATTTGCATATTTAGAAAGAAAAGTGAGAGATGCTCAACTAGGCTCATGAGCTATCAAATACATGCAAGAAGCTCACTGGGACTATGTCCTCATGCCCAGGGTGCAATCTCTTTTAGTTCACCAGTGCCATACATAGAGAGGAAATCTTCTGAAGCATATCATACTGGTCCTGCCAAATGACAGTCCAGCCACGAAATGCCAGATAATGCCTCTCTGAACAAGGGAAACAGTTAACCCCAGACGTCCGTTTAGGCCTTATTGGACCTGGTCGGTGAGATGCACCTGACCCCTCCAGGCACTGTGTGCAAGGGGTCCATGTCTGGATTCCCCTCATTACTCTTAGGGTGACCAACCCCAAGAGCAATTTGCATATTTAAAAAGAAAGGTGAGAGATGCTCAACTAGGCTCATGAGCTAGCAAATACATTCAAGAAGCTCACTGGGACTGTGTCCTCGCGCCCAAGGTACAATCTCTTTTAGCTCACCAGTGCCATACACAGAGAGGAAATCTTCTGAAGCATATCATACTGGTCCTGCCAAATGACAGTCCAGCCACGAAATGCCAGACAATTCCTCTCTGAACAAGGGAAACAGCTAACCCCAGCTGTACATTTTGGCCTTTTTGGGCCTCGTCATTGAGGTGCAGCTGATCCTACTAGGCACTGTGAGCAAGGGGTCCACATCTGGATTCCCCTCATTACTCTTAGGGTGACCAACCCCAAGAGCAATTTGCATATGTAAAAAGAAAGGAGAGAGATGCTCAACTAGGCTCATGAGCTAGCAAATACATTCAAGAAGCTCACTGGGACTATGTCCTCGTGCCCAGAGTGGAACCTCTTTTAGCTCACCAGTGCCATACACAGAGAGGAAATCTTCTGAAGCACATCATACTGGTCCTGCCAAATGACAGTCCAGCCACGAAATGCCAGACAATTCCTCTCTGAACAAGGGAAAAAGCTAAACCCAGACGTACGTTTCAGCATGTTTGGGCCTCATCGGTGAGGTGTAACTGATCCCTCTAGGCACTGTGAGCAAGGGGTCCACGTCTGGATTCTCCTCATTACTCTTAGGGTGACCAAACCCAACAGCAATTTGCAATGTAAAGAGAAACGTGAGAGATGCTCAGCTAGGCTCATGAGCTAGCAAATACATGGAAGAAGCTCACTGGGACTATGTCCTCGTGCCCAAGGTGCAATCTCTTTTAGCTCACCAGTGCTATACACAAAGTGGAAATCTTCTGAAGCACATTAGACTGGTCCTGCCAAATGACAGTCCAGCCACAAAATGCCAGACAATTCCTCTCTGAACAAAGGAAACAACAAAAACCCAGACGTACGTTTCAGCCTTTTTGGGCCTCGTCGGTGACATGCAGCTGATACCTCTACACACTGTGAGCAAGGGGTCCACGTCTGGATTCCCCTCATTACTCTTAGGGTGACCAACCCCAAGAGCAATTTGCATATTTAGAAAGAAAAGTGAGAGATGCTCAACTAGGCTCATGAGCTATCAAATACATGCAAGAAGCTCACTGGGACTATGTCCTCATGCCCAGGGTGCAATCTCTTTTAGTTCACCAGTGCCATACATAGAGAGGAAATGTTCTGAAGCACATCATACTGGTCCTGCCAAATGACAGTCCAGCCACGAAATGCCAGATAATGCCTCTCTGAACAAAGGAAACAGCTAACCCCAGCTGTACATTTTGGCCTTTTTGGGCCTCGTCATTGAGGTGCAGCTGATCCCACTAGGCACTGTGAGCAAGGGGTCCACGTCTGGATTTCTCTCAATACTTTTAGGGAGACCAACCCCAAGAGCAATTTGCATATGTAGAAAGAAAGCTGAGAGATACTCAGCTAGGCTCATGAGCTAGTAAATACATGCAAGAAGCTCACTGGGACTATGTCCTTGTGCACAGGGTGAAATCTCTTTTAGCTCACCAGTGCCATACACAGAGAGGAAACCTTCTGAAGCATATCATACTGGTCCTGCCAAATGACAGTCCAGCCATGAAATGCCAGATAATTCCTCTCTGAACAAGGGAAACAGTTAACCCCAGACGTCCGTTTAGGCCTTATTGGACCTGGTCGGTGAGATGCAGCTGACCCCTCCAGGCACTGTGTGCAAGGGGTCCATGTCTGGATTCCCCTCATTACTCTTAGGGTGACCAACCCCAAGAGCAATTTGCATATGTAAAAAGAAAGGTGAGAGATGCTCAACTAGGCTCATGAGCTAGCAAATACATTCAAGAAGCTCACTGGGACTATGTCCTCGTACCCAGAGTGCAACCTCTTTTAGCTCACCAGTGCCATACACAGAGAGGAAATCTTCTGAAGCACATCATACTGGTCCTGCCAAATGACAGTCCAGCCACGAAATGCCGGACAATTCCTCTCTGAACAAGGGAAAAAGCTAAACCCAGACGTACGTTACAGCATGTTTGGGCCTCATCAGTGAGGTGCAGCTGATCCCTCTAGGCACTGTGAGCAAGGGGTCCACGTCTGGATTCTCCTCATTACTCTTAGGGTGACCAAACCCAACAGCAATTTGCAATGTAAAAAGAAACGTGAGAGATGCTCAGCTAGGCTCATGAGCTAGCAAATACATGGAAGAAGCTCACTGGGACTATGTCCTCGTGCCCAAGGTGCAATCTCTTTTAGCTCACCAGTGCTATACACAAAGAGGAAATCTTCTGAAGCATATCATACTGGTCCTGCCAAATGACAGTCCAGCCACAAAATGCCAGACAATTCCTCTCTGAACAAAGGAAACAACAAAAACCCAGACGTACATTTCAGCCTTTTTAGGCCTCGTCGGTGACATGCAGCTGATACCTCTAGACACTGTGAGCAAGGGGTCCACATCTGGATTCCCCTCATTACTCTTAGGGTGACCAACCCCAAGAGCAATTTGCATATTTAGAAAGAAAAGTGAGAGATGCTCAACTAGGCTCATGAGCTATCAAATACATGCAAGAAGCTCACTGGGACTATGTCCTCGTGCCCAGAGTGCAATCTCTTTTAGTTCACCAGTGCCATACACAGAGAGGAAATCTTCTGAAGCACATCATACTGGTCCTGCCAAATGACAGTCCAGCCACGAAATGCCAGATAATGCCTCTCTGAACAAGGGAAACAGTTAACCCCAGACGTCCGTTTAGGCCTTATTGGACCTGGTCGGTGAGATGCACCTGACCCCTCCAGGCACTGTGTGCAAGGGGTCCATGTCTGGATTCCCCTCATTACTCTTAGGGTGACCAACCCCAAGAGCAATTTGCATATTTAAAAAGAAAGGTGAGAGATGCTCAACTAGGCTCATGAGCTAGCAAATACATTCAAGAAGCTCACTGGGACTGTGTCCTCGCGCCCAAGGTACAATCTCTTTTAGCTCACCAGTGCCATACACAGAGAGGAAATCTTCTGAAGCATATCATACTGGTCCTGCCAAATGACAGTCCAGCCACGAAATGCCAGACAATTCCTCTCTGAACAAGGGAAACAGCTAACCCCAGCTGTACATTTTGGCCTTTTTGGGCCTCGTCATTGAGGTGCAGCTGATCCTACTAGGCACTGTGAGCAAGGGGTCCACATCTGGATTTCCCTCAATACTCTTAGGGAGACCAACCCCAAGAGCAATTTGCATATGTAAAAAGAAAGCTGAGATATACTCAGCTAGGCTCATGAGCTAGTAAATACATGCAAGAAGCTCACTGGGACTATGTCCTTGTGCACAGGGTGAAATCTCTTTTAGCTCACCAGTGCCATACACAGAGAGGAAATCTTCTGAAGCATATCATACGGGTCCTGCCAAATGACAGTCCAGCCATGAAATGCCAGATAATTCCTCTCTGAACAAGGGAAACAGTTAACCCCAGACGTCCGTTTAGGCCTTATTGGGCCTGGTCGGTGAGGTACAGCTGACCCCTCCAGGCACTGTGTGCAAGGGGTCCATGTCTGGATTCCCCTCATTACTCTTAGGGTGACCAACCCCAAGAGCAATTTGCATATGTAAAAAGAAAGGTGAGAGATGCTCAACTAGGCTCATGAGCTAGCAAATACATTCAAGAAGCTCACTGGGACTATGTCCTCGTGCCCAGAGTGGAACCTCTTTTAGCTCACCAGTGCCATACACAGAGAGGAAATCTTCTGAAGCACATCATACTGGTCCTGCCAAATGACAATCCAGCCACGAAATGCCAGACAATTCCTCTCTGAACAAGGGAAAAAGCTAAACCCAGATGTACGTTTCAGCACGTTTGGGCCTCATCGGTGAGGTGTAGCTGATCCCTCTAGACACTGTGAGCAAGGGGTCCACATCTATATTCTCCTCATTACTCTTAGGGTGACCAAACCCAACAGCAATTTGCAATGTAAAGAGAAACGTGAGAGATGTTCAGCTAGGCTCATGAGCTAGCAAATACATGGAAGAAGCTCACTGGGACTATGTCCTCGTGCCCAAGGTGCAATCTCTTTTAGCTCACCAGTGCTATACACAAAGAGGAAATCTTCTGAAGCACATTAGACTGGTCCTGCCAAATGACAGTCCAGCCACAAAATGCCAGACAATTCCTCTCTGAACAAAGGAAACAACAAAAACCCAGACGTACATTTCAGCCTTTTTAGGCCTCGTCGGTGAGATGCAGCTGATACCTCTAGACACTGTGAGCAAGGGGTCCACGTCTGGATTCCCCTCATTACCCTTAGGGTAACCAACCCCAAGAGCAATTTGCAATGTAAAAAGAAACATGAGAAATGCTCAACTAGGCTCATGAGCTAGCAAATACATGGAAGAAGCTTACTGGGACTATGCCCTCATGCCAAAGGTGCAATCTCTTCTAGTTCACCAGTGCCATACACAGAGAGGAAATCTTCAGAAGCATATCATACTGGTCCTGCCAAATGACAGTCCAGCTACGAAATGCCACACAATTTCTCTCTACTCAAGGGAAACAGCTAACCCCAAATGTATGTTTCAGCTTTTTTTTTGGACCTCATCAGTGAGGTGCAGCTGATCCCTCTAGACACTGTGAGCAAGGGGTCCACATCTGGATTCCCCTCATTAATCTTAGGGTGACCAACCCCAAGAGCAATTTGCATATGTAGAAAGAAAAGTGAGAGATGCTCAACTAGGCTCATGAGCTATCAAATACATGCAAGAAGCTCACTGGGACTGTGTCCTCACACCCAGAGTGCAATCTCTTTTAGCTCACCAGTGCCATACACAGAGAGGAAATCTTCTGAAGCATATCATACTGGTCCTGCCAAATGATAGTCCAGCCATGAAATGCCAGACAATTCCTCTCTGAACAAGGGAAACAGCTAACCCCAGACATACGTTTCCTTTGTTCAGAGAACTGTTTCCCTTGTTCAGAGAGGAATTGTCTGACATTTCGTGGCTGGACTGTTATTTGACAGGACCAGTATGATGTGCTTCAGAAGATTTCTTCTATGTGTATGGCACTGGTGACCTAAAAGAGATTGCACCCTGGATGCGAGGACACAGTCCCAGTGAGCTTCTTGCATGTATTTGCTAGCTCATGAGCCTAGTTGAGCATCTCTCACCTGTCTTTCTACATATGCAAATTGCTCTTTGGGTTGGTCACCCTAAGAGTAATGAGGGGAATCCAGGCATGGACCCCTTGCTCACAGTGACTAGAGGGATCAGTTGCACTTCACTGATGAGGCTCAAAAAGGCTGAAATGTATGGCTGGGGTTAGCTGTTTCACTTTTTCAGAGTGGAATTGTCTGGCATTTTGTGGCTGGACTGTCATTTGGCAGGACCAGTATGATATGCTTCAGAAGATTTCCTCTCTGTGTATGGAACTGGTGAGCTAAAAGAGATTGCACTCTGGGTGCGAAGACACAGTCCTGGTGAGCTTCTTGCATCTATTTGTTAGCTTATGAGCCTAGTTGAGCATTTCTCACCTTTCTTTCTACATATACATATGTGTCAGTGAGTAGGGAGGTAATGTAGGGATAAGACAGGAAGTCAATGCTAGGGGAGGTGGGTAATGCATTGCTGAGCAGTGTCAGTGAGTAGGGAGGTAATGTAGGGATAAGACAGGAAGTCAGTACTAGGGGAGGTGGGTAATTCATTACTGAGCAGTGTCAGTGAGTGGGGAAGTAATGTAAGGAGAAGACAGGACGTCAGTACTAGGGGTGATGGGTAATTCATTGCTGAGCAGTGTCAGTGAGTGGAGAGGTAATGTAGGGATAAGACAGGAAGTCATTGCAAGGGGAGGTGGGTAATGCATTGCTGAGCAGTGTCAGTGAGTGGAGAGGTAATGTAGACATAAGACAGGAAGTCAGTGCTAGGGGAGGTGGGTAATGCATTGCTGAGCAGTGTCAGTGAGTGGGGGAGGTAATGTAGGGATAAGACAGGAAGTCAGTGCTAGGGGATGTGGGTAATGCATTGCTGATCAGTGTCAGTGAGTGGGGAGGTAATGTAGGGATAAGACAGGAAGTCAGTACTAGGGGAGGTGGGTAATGCATTGCTGACCAGTGTCAGTGAGTGGGGAGGTAATGTAGGGATAAGACAGGAAGTCAGTGCTAGGGGAGGTGGGTAATGCATTGCTGATCAGTGTCAGTGAGTGGGGAGGTAATGTAGGGATAAGACAGGAAGTCAGTGCTAGGGGGGGTGGGTAATGCATTGCTGAGCAGTTTCAGTGAGTGGGCAGGTAATGTAGGGATAAGACAGGAAGTCAGTGCTAGGGGAGGTGGGTAATGCATTGCTGAGCAGTGTCAGTGAGTGGGGAGGTAATGTAGCAATAAGACAGGAAGTCAGTGCTAGGGGAGGTGGGTAATGCATTGCTGAGCAGTGTCAGTGAGTGGGGAGGTAATGTAGGGATAAGACAGGAAGTCGGTGCTAGTGGAGGTGGGTAATGCATTGCTGAGCAGTGTCAGTGAGTGGGGGAGGTAATGTAGGGATAAGACAGGAAGTCAGTGTTAGGGGAGGTGGGTAATGCATTGCTGATCAGTGTCAGTGAGTGGGGAGGTAATGTAGGGATAAGACAGGAAGTCAGTGCTAGGGGAGGTGGGTAATGCATTGCTGAGCAGTGTCAGTGAGTGAGGAGGTAATGTAGGGATAAGACAGGAAGTCAGTGCTAGGGAGGTGGGTAATGCATTGCTGAGCAGTGTCAGTGAGTGGGGATGTAATGTAGGGATAAGACAGGAAGTCAGTGCTAGGGGAGGTGGGTAATGCATTGCTGATCAGTGTCAGTGAGTAGGGAGGTAATGTAGGGATAAGACAGGAAGTCAGTGCTAGGGGAGGTGGGTAATGCATTGCTGAGCAGTGTCAGTGAGTGGGGATGTAATGTAGGGATAAGACAGGAAGTCTGTGCTAGGGGAGGTGGGTAATGCATTGCTGAGCAGTGTCAGTGAGTGGGAGAGGTAATGTAGAGATAAGACAGGAAGTCAGTGCTAGTGGAGGTGGGTAATACATTACTGAGCAGTGTCAGTGAGTAAGTAGGTAATGTAGTGATAAGACAGGAAGTCAGTGCTAGGGGAGGTGGGTAATGCATTGCTGAGCAGTGTCAGTGAGTGGGGAGGTAATGTAGGGATAAGAGAAGAAGTCAGTATTAGGGGAGGTGGGTAATGCATTGCTGAGCAGTGTCAGTGAGTGGGGAGGTAATGTAGCGATAAGACAAGAAGTCAGTGCTAGGGGAGGTGGGTAAAGCATTGCTGAGCAGTGTCAGTGAGTGGGGAGGTAATGTAGAGATAATACAGGAAGTCAGTGCTAGGGGAGGTGAGTAATGCATTACTGAGCAGTGTCAGTGAGTGGGGGAGGTAATGTAGGGATAAGATAGGAAGTCAGTGCTAGGGGAGGTGGGTAATACATTGCTGAGCAGTGTCAGTGAGTGGGGAGGTAATGTAGCGATAAGACAAGAAGTCAGTGCTAGGGAAGGTGGGTAAAGCATTACTGAGCAGTGTCAGTGAGTGGGGAGGTAATGTAGGGATAAGACAAGTTAGTGCTAGTTGAAGTGTGCAATGGATTGCTGAGCAATGTCAGCAGTAATTAGAAAACCAACAATGTTTTTAGGTGATTTCTAGTATCCCATTAAAGAGTATCTTCTGTGTGTCATAATTATTATTATTATGAATATGATTAATATTATACACAATCATTGCAGCTTCATCAGTGTATCTGGGCTATGAGTGCAATACAAAAAAAACACAAACAGACTTGTTCTCATCTCCATCTCCTGGGTTAGTCACCTCCTCTTGGGTTTCACCCACACCCAGGAGAACTTGGTTGCACAATAAGTTATGAACACTTTTTGGGCTTGTTTTAGGTCACATTACATCATTACTTTACATCATCGCAGCAGGAATGAGGAGAAACAAGTTCTGGGCTGTGAGATTTATCTCTTCCTCCATCCCAGGCGTGACAATCACTAAGGTAGAAGGAGCCAATAGGTGACATATGCAGGTTTGATGGACTACAACTGCTGTCATGGCTTGCCTGGGGATGATGGGAGTTGTAGTTCACATAACAGGAGGTTCAAAGATTGGTTACCCCTGCACGAAGGAGAAAGAAAGAGTTTATCAAGGGGGACAAACACATGCTTTGGCTTTTACCTCAGACACGGGAGGCCTGGCCTGGGGGAAGGAGAGCAACTGCCCCCTGGGACGGTTATATGTCTGGGTCTGTGGACCACTACCTCACTCAGTCTCTTGCCTTCTGCTGTAATTGGGTCTACATTACTGATACCACAGAGCTTACAATTGAAATGGAGCTACACTAGTGATACCACAGAGCTTACAACTGAAATGGATCTACACTAGTGATACCACAGAGCTTACAACTGAAATGGAGCTGCACTAGTGATACCAGAGCTTACAATTGTAATGTATCAACATTAGTGATACCACAGAGCTTACAACTGAAATGGATCTACACTAGTGATACCACAGAGCTTACAACTGAAATGGAGCTATACTAGTGATACCACAGAGCTTACAACTGAAATGGACAACACTAGTGATACCACAGAGCTTACTACTGAAATGGACAACACTAGTGATATCACAGAGCTATGATCCAAATGGAGCATCATTCATTTCCCTAGTAAGCTCTGTGGTATCACTATTGTTGTTTTATTTAAATTGTAAGCTCTGTGGTATCACTATTGTTGTTTTATTTAAGTTGTAAGCTCTGTGGTATCACTATTGTTGTTTTATTTAAATTGTAAGCTCTGTGGTATCACTATTGTTGTTTTAGTTAAGTTGTAAGCTCTGTGGTATCACTATTGTTGTTTTATTTAAATTGTAAGCTCTGTGGTATCACTATTGTTGTTTTAGTTAAGTTGTAAGCTCTGTGGTATCACTACTGTTGTTTTATTTAAATTGTAAGCTCTGTGGTAATGCTATTGCAGCTCCCTTTCGATTATAAGCTCTGTGATATCTCTAGTGTCGCTCCCTTTCAACTGTAGGTGCTGTAGTATCACAAGTGCAGCCTCTTTTCAACTGTAAGCTACATGGTATCACTTGCCTTACTTCACAACATTAATGTCAATTTTAAGATTAACACAAAGGGGTGAGCGGGACAGTGTGTTGGAACAATAGTAGAAATGGGCTACTTGATTGTATTTGCCCAGAGGAGTAACTAGAAGCCACCGGGCCCTGGTGCAAAAATTGCCATGGGCCCCCCCCAACCACATTGATCCCCCACTGGCCATCTCCACTGGCCACCTCCACATTGCCCCCCATTGCCCCTAATCTCACATTGCCCCACATTTCCCCTAATCTCCACATTGCCCCACATTTCCCCTAATCTCCACATTGCCCTCCATTGCCCCAAATCTCCACATTGCCTCCACATTGCCCCCAATCTCCACATTGCCTCCACATTGCCCCCAATCTCCATCTCCACATTTCCACTTTTGACCCCCCAGTGTCCATCTCCTACCTCCCTGGTGGTCCAGCGGCGTGGCAGGAGAGGTCTGTGACTACTTCTGCACAGACCTCCATACAGGTTGAGCTCCCGCATGGTCCTCTCTTTAGTAATGCAGAGCGCTGGGAGATGATGTCATTACTAGAGTGCCGAAGAGGAAGATCAGCTGCTAGAGGCCGGTGCCAAAGAAGTCACAGACCTCAGCATGTTGCAGGCGCCGGGCAGGGGGGGGTCGCAGGGGGCAGCTGGGCCCCTGGAGTAACGGGCCCCATCGCAGGTGCCACCCCTGCAGCTCCTATTGTTACGCCACTGTATTTGGCCTCCCCAGGCCACAAGATGCCCACCCTGGGCTGTATTCATGAAGTTAAACAGGAGCGATTCTGGAGCAATCTAACAACCTCATAGGAGAGAATTACTATTATCCATTAATTTAAATGATGTCTTTAGCCTATTGAATTCCAGAGAGGTCTCCAATGCATTGTGAAGCCTCAATAGCATTAAAGGAGTTAAAATTCCAATTTAAATCAGAAGGAATTTACAGAATTGTAACATATAGAGCAGCTGGGTTGTTTGAGAACTGCTCCTATTTAACGTGATGACTATGGCCCAGTGCTCCCTTTTACATTCCTGGGTGCACTGAAGACTTGTCTAGTGCTCATGGGAGATTAATGTGCGGCCCTTCAGGAGACTCAAGGCGACACAGGCAGCCCTTTGGGGATGAATGTTGTTTCCGGTCGCTGTTTTAGGGTTCACCAAGGAAACGTCACCCACTATTTGGTGACCAAAAAAACAGCGTGTTTAAACCGTTGCATGAAAACAGCAACATCAGGAAGTCTCCCGTATCAAAAGGGAGACATTCTGATGTTTGCAAAATGAAGTGTCTGCAACATCTGTTAAGACACAGATGGAGTGTATGCATTTTAACCGTTCGTGGTGCATCTATCCTTTTCTTCTTATTAGCGTGATTGTGATGCAGGTGAAATTAAAGGAGCAGTAAACTTTTTTTTATGAAAACACACATTTTATAGAGTATTTCCTGCTGAATAAAACAAGGTCACTCCCATCGCTGCCAGATGTTTTATTCAAAATTTATAACAGTTTAAATAACCAGGAAGTGAATTTACTGTGATTACTTCCTGATAGTTCTAACTGACAGGAAGTGAATTCACTGTGTTTACTTCCTGATAGTTCTAAATGACAGGAAGTGACTCACATTGTATGGAGAACTGTATGTCTCTGACTTTTCTGACTTTCCTCTCCATTAGAATCTAACAGGAAATCTAATTAGAATTTGACCACTAGAGGGCACTGCTATTGTAAAAAAACATGGGTTTAAACTGTAATAACTCTGGAAATATAAATCTCTTGGCAGTGGGAGTGCCCTTATTTTACTCAATAGGAAAATCCCTACAATATATATTTTTTCACAAAAAAGTTTACTGCTCCTTTAATTATTGGGGAGTTAAGGTACAGATGGTGGCGACACTTAACCCTATCTTTGCCAGAGGGGTACGCAATGCATTGCAAAGGGTTAAGCATGTGACATCAGAATGTTTACCTTTTGAGGCGGGCGACATTCTGATGTTTCCCTTTTCATGTAGGCAACATTTTAAACGCGCCATTTTGTTGGTCGTCAAATAGTGGGTGACATTTCAATAGAATACTCAGTTTTAGAACAAAGGTTTCATTGAAGAGCAAAAGGTAACACTCCCACATCTGAATACAACTCCCAACATCCCAAACCAGCCAGCCAATGGTTCATTTCGGATGATGCAAATTGTGGCCCTCAAGAACTGTAATTCCAAATGTTACCCATCCCTGCCACAAAATAACATAACATTTACAGGTTTTTCTAATGGATTATTACTCACCTTTCACTCACCTTGGAGCCTCGGCTCATCCAGTCTGTTCTGATATTCATATAAGACATTACCAATGTAAAATTAAAGGGATAGTAATACTTAGTTTTATTTTTATTTTGTAGGCATTAAAAAAACATGAAGAATGATATAAGTCTTATCTCTCAAACCTTTATGGTTTGAGAGATATTCACAAGCAAAGTCTCCCCTCCCCGCCCCCTTTACCTAGTGTAAGCCATCTCTTCTCACATGTGGAATGCAGTCCATAGACAAGACCGATAACAGCAGGGGACAATCTTCTTCCTATGAGAACAATGAAAGCCCTGCCCCCCTTGACAAGTTTTTCAGGTTTTTCCCTTATCTTAATTGAAGATTGTCCCTCTCTGCAGTCTACCTGGGCACCTCCCTTCTGCTTTGGCTGAGCAGTGTTACATCAGTAAAAGGGGCGGGAGGGGGAAACTTTATCATTCAATTACTCTTGTACTACAACTCTGACAGAATTGACATAACACTCTCCAAGGTCCAAATACTATGATGATTAATTAGAGCTGCTTTTATTATGAAACATTACTATCCCTTTAAGAGCTCACAGAGACCATGGTATAATTCAGTAGAAATTAGTTTGAATATGGGGTGAAAAGTACTTAGACAAACGCAACATAGTCCCATATGCACCAGGTTATCTCTACACAAGGGCTTTATCAGACCTTATCACATCTGCCCCAAGAACATCTTTCTTAGTAAATTGCATGATTAGAAAAGTAAACATTACAGCCACAGGAAGTGGACTAGGCCTCCTCTGGTTACAACACAATGGCCTAGATGCACTAAAATTCAAAGAGGGCTAAAAATGTTGATGTCCTGTTGGAGCAGTGTCGTAGGCACATCCACAGTATTCACTAAAGTGTCTACAACATTACATCACCAGCACTCTCCACTCGCCACCTCCACATTTCCCCAATCTCTACATTGCCCCCAGTCTCCACATTGCCATACCTGGGAACTCTCAGGGTTTGACCCTGAGACTCAGGGTTTTGACCCAAATTCTCAGGGTGAGAGAGGTCTGTGTCACCTACTATATGAATTTCCCCAATTAAATGTTTCCTTAGCCTCTAAACTGGTGCCATTAGTACCAGAAATACAGGGGAGATGTCCTGCTTGTCTTGTTTGTGTTCAGTCAGTGAGTTATCCAAACTGTAGCATGTTAAAGGTCCCTCGCACACTGACCAGAGCACCTCTGTGTTAGATCAAGCAGGCACATATCACATAAAATCTACATTATGGGAAGCTTTAAGGGTTAATATTTCAAAGATCTCAGGGTCAGCTCATCTTGAAAGTTCCTAGGTATGCACATTGATCCCAATCTCCACCTCAACATTGCCCCTATTGACCCCTCCAGTGTCCACCTCCTACCTCCCTGGTGGGAAGTGGAGCTCCTGCGTGGTCCTCTCTTCAGTAATGCAGAGCGTCATCTCCCAGCTCTCTGCATTACTAGAGTACCAGAGAGGGAGCTCAGCTGCTAGAGGTCTGTGCCAAAGAAGGCACAGACCTCAGCATGTTGCGGGTGCCGGGAGGGGGGCTCGCAGGGGGTGGTCCGTGCCCCTTGAGTAACAGGCCCAGTCGCAAGTGCAACCCCTATTGTTACACCACTGTATTTGCCCACCACAGGCCACAAGTTGCCCACCCTGGGCTGTATTCATCAAGTTAAACAGGAGCAACATCACATCACCAGGCCTCTGACAAAAAGATGCCCACATCGACATCAATCCGACAGGTTTACGAATTTTCATTCATCGCATCTACAATGGACTATTTCCATATGGAAATGAGGCATAATGAGCCATTATTGTTTGTAGGGGGGTGTTGATAAGTTAATATGACACTTTGGCACATTCACTATACTCCAATAGCAGCCTCACAGTCTCAGCTTCACCTACCTGAGGTTGGACAAGTTGGGATCTCCCTGTACTTTCCTCTGCAGTAAGAGCAGGGAGGGCTGTGACCTGTTGTCATGTGGAACAGATTAACTCCCTTCACACATCACCAACACTACGACAGTCCTGAAGGTGAACAGCATTCTCTCTGTGCTTCACTACTTGACCAGTAGGGGAATAAAAAATAGACTTTCAGCGCCATGGACAGCATTGAGTGCCATAGGGATGTACATTGCTGACCCTGTGGCACTCAAATGGTTAAAATAAACAAAATAGTGCACCAAGCACTACACAATTATCCCCTAACCTATGTATCATATATTATACATGTTGCGCACTCACAGGGGAACAAGACTGGGGGTCACGCAGAATCTATGGGGATTTGTGGCTACCACTTGCCCCCCAGCCTTGTTCCCTTGCCCACTGGTAGCCATAGAACCCCATATACACTGCTTGGCCCCCACACTTGTTCCCTTGCCCCCTGGTAACCACAGATCCCCATGTACACTGTCTGACCCTCTCCAACCTTTTCCCCTTGCCAACTGCTAGCCATAAATCCCCATGGCCACTGCTGGGCAAGGGAAAAAGCTTGAGGGTGTCAGGCAAAATGCATATGGGGCTAACACACAATGGGGTTGTTCCCCACATTATAGAAATGTGACACAGAATTCCCCCCTTCGACATATCACCCCCTTAGTATTTCGCCATATATTGCTTTAATCCGACATACTAACGCCATTCGTATTACACTTCCCTTTATTAGACAGGAACTGCCATTTATGCAACAGAACCTGTCCTATATTCAACAATTAACTCTCTGAGTACCAGAGAGGTAGCAACACATTGCTTTGCAATGTGTTTGCTACCCCTCTGATATTCAAAGAGTTAATAGGCAAGGTATGTGGCTGCATACCTTGCCTGCATGTGTATGTTTGGTTACAGTGTTTCCAATGAATTTCTTGGTATTGATTGGTGTATTAGGTTTGTTTATTTAACCCTTTGAGTGCCACAGGGGTGAGCAATGCACATCCCTATGGCACTCAATGCTGTCCATGGTGCTGAAAGCTTTCTCTTTATTCCCTTACTGGTGAAGTAGGGAAGCACAGAGAGAATGCTGTTCAACTTCAGAATTGTCATAGTGTTGGTGATGTGTGAGGGGAGGACATCCTTTCCATACCAACATCACTTCGACAGTCCTGTATGCTAATAGGGACCTTCTCCACCCCTCCCCTGGCATCCGACAATTTTACTCAATATTTCGATGTGTGTGTAGCTTGAGATGTCGCAGTGTTTCGAACACATCGACAAGATGATATTGACACCGCGTCGACCTTTAGTGCATTTAGGCCAGTATATCCTACCAAACAGGTCGGTACTGACCCCATGATGTGTTATTCTTTGTTACTGTGTATAGTAGACTGTTATTCACAATTCTCTATGGACCAGATGTTCACTGGCTCTTTATCTTGGGTTTGTGACATGGAAAATGGCAGCCTCACCCTCTGAAATTAATCTGACACTGTTCGTGGGGCCATATTAAAGGGATAGTAATACTTCGTTTTAACTTTATTTTATTTTGTAGGCATTAAAAAAACATGAAGAATGATATAAGTCTTATCTCTCAAACTTTTATGGTTTAAGAGATATTCACAAGCAAAGTGTCCCCTCCTGCCCCTTTTACTGATGTAACACTGCTCAGCCAGATCAGAAGGGAGGTGCCCAGGTAGACTGCAGAGAGGGACAATCTTCAATTAAGATAAGGGAAAAACCTGATAAACTTGTCAAGGGGGGCAGGGCTTTCATTGTTCTCATAGGAAGAAGATTGTTCCCTTCTGTTATCTGTCTGGTCTATGGACTGGATTCCACATCTGAGAAGAGATGACTTACACTAGGTAAAAGGGGCGGGAGGGGGACACTTTGCTTGTGAATATCTCTCAAACCATAAAGGTTTGAGAGATAAGACTTATATCGTTCTTCATATTTTTTTAATGCCTACAAAATAAAATAAAGTTAAAACGAAGTATTACTATCCCTTTAAGGAAGCTTAACTCTTTGAGTGCCAGAGAGATGTGTAAACCATTACTGTACAATTAATTGCATATGCTGTGTTCCTTAGACGGTTAGGGTTACCATGAACAGAGAGCAGAGTCTGAGGTCCTGACTAAGGCCCTGTCAGCAACTGTGACTCTCCAGCTGTTGTTGAACTTCAGTTCACATGATCCTCAGACTGACAGAAGGTGAGGCAGAGAGATAACTCCCACTAGAGGGCAGCCAGACAAGTAGAAACAGCACAGTGCTGACAGTGAAAACGTCTGAGAGACAGAGACAAGAAGACTGATAATGTGTGATACCTGTATAAGAGACAGAGAATGAGGGAGAGTGAGAGCATTAGAGATAGCAAGAGAGAGCGATGGTGTCAGTGACAGTGAGATGGAGTGAGTAATAAACTGACAATAAAGACACAGTGGGGCGGATGTAAGCTTTCAATATAATTTCTCCCAAGTGTCCCTCTTTAGGAGATATTAGGGATCGATACCTCCCAAGTGTCCCTCTTTAGGAGATATTAGGGATCGATACCTCCCAAGTGTCCCTCTTTAGGAGATTGTAAGGGTCCGTACCTTCCATGTGTCCCTCTATAGAAGATATTAGAAATCCATATGCAAAAAGCTACTCAGAGACACTCAACTAGGAACAAGCCTGCCCTCAAATTGATGAGGCTCTATAGGATAAGTGTCCTACCCAAGGTGCAATCTCTTTTATCTCACTAGTGCCTTTCACAGAGAGGAAATATCCTAAATCAAATCAGACTGGTCCTACCATTACAGCAGTATAACCACAAAATGCCAGGCAATTCCTCTCTGAACAAGAGAAGCAGCCAACCCCACACATACGTTTCAGCCTTGTTGGGCCTCGTCAGTGGGGTGTAGCTGATCTCTCTAGGCACTGTGAGTAAGGGGTCCAGTGCTGGATTCCCCCTATTACTCTTGTGGTGACTAATCCCAAGGGTAATTTGCATATGTATATTAAAAGTAAGAGACGCTCAACTAGGAACAAACCTGCAATACAGATTTGCAGGCTGTATAGGAATGGTGTCCTACCCAGGGTGCAGTCTCATTTATCCCACTAGTGCCTTTCACAGAGAGGAAATATCCTAAATCACATCATACTGATCCTACCAAAACACAGTCCAGCCACAAAGTGCCAGGCAATTCCTCTATGAACAAGAGAAGCAGCCAACCCCAGACGTACATTTCAGCCTTGTTGGACCTCATCAGTGAGCTGCAGCTGATCTCTCTAGGCACTGTGAGCAAGGGGTCCATGTCTGGATTACCCTGTTACCCTTAGGGTGACTAGTCCCAAGGGCAATTTGCATATGCAAAGAGCTAGTCTGAGACGCTCATCTAGGAACAAGCCTGCCCTCAAATTGAGGAGGCTCTATAGGATAAGGATCCTACCCAGGGTGCAATCTCTTTTAGCTCACTAGTGCCTTTCACAAAGAGAAAATATCCTAAATCACATCAGCCTGATCCTATCAAATGGCAGTCCAGCCACGAAGTGCCAGGCAATTCCTCTCCGAACAAGGGAAGCAGCCAACCCCAGACGTAAGTTTCAGCCTTGTTGGGCCTCGTCAGTGAGCTGTAGGTGATCTCTCTATGCACTGTGAGCAAGGGGTCCACATCTGGATTACCCTGTTACCCTTATGATGACTAATCCCAAGGGCAATTTGCATATGCAAAGAGATAGTCAAAGACACTCAACTAGGAACGAGCCTGCCCTCAAATTGATGAAGCTCTATAAGATAAGGATCCTACCCACAATGCAATCTCCTTTAGCCCAGTAGTGTCTTTCACAGAGAGAAAATATCCTTAAGCACATCATACTGATTCTACCAAATCAGCAGTGTGGCCATGAAGTGCCAGGCAATTCTTCTCTGAACATGAGAAGCAGCCAACCTCAGACACATGTTTCAGCCTTGTTGGTCCTCAACAGTGAGGAACAGCTCTTCTCTCTAAGTTCTGTGAGCAAGGGGTCCACATCTGGATTACCTTGTTACCGTTAGGGTGACTAGTCCCAAGGGCAATTTCAAATTGATGAAGCTCTATAGGGTAAGTATCTTACTCAAGGTGGAATCTCTTTTAGCTCACTAGTGCCTTTAACAGAGAGAAAATATCCTAACTGACGAGGCCCAACAATGCCGAAATGTACGTCTGGGGTTGGCTGCTTCTCTTGTTCAGAGGGGAATTTCCTGGCACTTACTGGCTGAACTGCCATTTGGTAGGATCAGTATGATGTGCTTTAGAATATTTTCTCTCTGTGAAAGGCACTAGTGAGCTAAAACAGATTGTACCCTGGGAAGAATGCTTATCCGATAGAGCCTCATCAATTCGAGGGCAGGCTTGTTCCTAAATGAGCGTTTCTGACTAGCTGTGTGGATATTATGGATCCATACCTCCCAAGTGTCCCTTTTCAGGAGATCAGACTGTGTGGTGTGTATATAAGTGTATCACCCTGGTGTCCCTGTGTTTAGGAGATCAGACTGTATGGTGTGTATAGACGTGTATCACCCTGGTGTCCTTGTGTTTAGTAGATCAGACTGTGTGGTGTGTATAGAAGTGTATCACCCTGGTGTCCCTGTGTTTAGGAGATCAGACTGTGTGGTGTGTATATAAGTGTATCACCCTGGTGTCCCTGTGTTTAGGAGATCAGACTGTGTGGTGTGTATATAAGTGTATCACCTTGGTGTCCCTGTGTTTAGGAGATCAGACTGTATGGTGTGTATATAAGTGTATCATCCTGGTGTCCCTGTGTTTAGGAGATCAGACTGTGTGGTGTGTATATAAGTGTATCACCCTGGTGTTCCTGTGTTTAGGAGATCAGACTGTGTGGTGTGTGTATATAAGTGTATCACCCTGGTGTCCCTGTGTTTAGGAGATCAGACTGTGTGGTGTGTATATAAGTGTATCACCCTGGTATCCCTGTGTTTAGGAGATCAGACTGTGTGGTGTGTATATAAGTGTATCACCCTGGTATCCCTGTGTTTAGGAGATCAGACTGTATGGTGTGTATATAAGTGTATCACCCTTGTGTCCCTGTGTTTAGGAGATCAGACTGTGTGGTGTGTATATAAGTGTATCACCCTGGTGTCCCTGTGTTTAGGAGATCAGACTGTGTGGTGTGTATATAAGTGTATCACCCTGGTGTCCCTGTGTTTAGGAGATCAGACTGTGTGGTGTGTATATAAGTGTATCACCCTGGTGTCCCTGTGTTTAGGAGATCAGACTGTGTGGTGTGTATATAAGTGTATCGCCCTGGTGTCCCTGTGTTTAGGAGATCAGACTGTGTGGTGTATATATAAGTGTATCACCCTGGTGTCCCTGTGTTTAGGAGATCAGACTGTGTGGTGTGTATATAAGTGTATCACCCTGGTGTCCCTGTGTTTAGGAGATCAGACTGTTTGGTGTGTATATAAGTGTATCACCCTGGTGTCCCTGTGTTTAGGAGATCAGACTGTATGGTGTGTATATAAGTGTATCACCCTGGTGTCCCTGTGTTTAGGAGATCAGACTGTGTGGTGTGTATATAAGTGTATCACCCTGGTGTCCCTGTGTTTAGGAGATCAGACTGTATGGTGTGTATATAAGTGTATCGCCCTGGTGTCCCTGTGTTTAGGAGATCAGACTGTGTGGTGTATATATAAGTGTATCACCCTGGTGTCCCTGTGTTTAGGAGATCAGACTGTGTGGTGTGTATATAAGTGTATCACCCTGGTGTCCCTGTGTTTAGGAGATCAGACTGTGTGGTGTATATATAAGTGTATCACCCTGGTGTCCCTGTGTTTAGGAGATCAGACTGTGTGGTGTGTATATAAGTGTATCACCCTGGTGTCCCTGTGTTTAGGAGATCAGACTGTGTGGTGTGTATATAAGTGTATCACTCTGGTCTCCCTGTGTTTAGGAGATCAGACTGTGTGGTGTGTATAGAAGTGTATCACCCTGGTGTCCCTGTGTTTAGGAGATCAGACTGTGTGGTGTGTATATAAGTGTATCACCCTGGTGTCCCTGTGTGTAGGAGATCAGACTGTGTGGTGTGTATATAAGTGTATCACTCTGGTCTCCCTGTGTTTAGGAGATCAGACTGTGTGGTGTGTATAGAAGTGTATCACCCTGGTGTCCCTGTGTTTAGGAGATCAGACTGTGTGGTGTGTATATAAGTGTATCACTCTGGTCTCCCTGTGTTTAGGAGATCAGACTGTGTGGTGTGTATAGAAGTGTATCACCCTGGTGTCCCTGTGTTTAGGAGATCAGACGGTGTGATGTGTATATATAAGTGTATCACCCTGGTGTCCCTGTGTTTAGGAGATCAGACTGTATGGTGTGTATATAAGTGTATCACCCTGGTGTCCCTGTGTTTAGGAGATCAGACTGTGTGGTGTGTATATAAGTGTATCACTCTGGTCTCCCTGTGTTTAGGAGATCAGACTGTGTGGTGTGTATAGAAGTGTATCACCCTGGTGTCCCTGTGTTTAGGAGATCAGACTGTGTGGTGTGTATATAAGTGTATCACCCTGGTGTCCCTGTGTGTAGGAGAACAGACTGTGTGGTGTGTATAGAAGTGTATCACCCTGGTGTCCCTGTGTTTAGGAGATCAGACTGTATGGTGTGTATATAAGTGTATCACCCTGGTGTCCCTGTGTTTAGGAGATCAGACTGTGTGGTGTGTATATAAGTGTATCACCCTGATGTCCCTGTGTTTAGGAAATCAGACTGTGTGGTGTGTATATAAGTGCATCACCCTGGTGTTCCTGTGTTTAGGAGATCAGACTGTGTGGTGTGTATATAAGTGTATCACCCTGGTGTCCCTGTGTTTAGGAGATCAGACTGTGTGGTGTATATATAAGTGTATCACCCTGGTGTCCCTGTGTTTAGGAGATCAGACTGTGTGGTGTGTATATAAGTGTATCACCCTGGTGTCCCTGTGTTTAGGAGATCAGACTGTGTGGTGTGTATAGAAGTGTATCACTCTGGTGTCCCTGTGTTTAGGAGATCAGACTGTGTAGTGTGTATATAAGTGTATCACCCTGGTGTCCCTGTGTTTAGGAGATCAGACTGTGTGGTGTGTATATAAGTGTATCACCCTGGTGTTCCTGTGTTTAGGAGATCAGACTGTGTGGTGTGTATATAAGTGTATCACCCTGGTGTCCCTGTGTTTAGGAGATCAGACTGTGTATATATAAGTGTATCACCCTGGTGTCCCTGTGTTTAGGAGATCAGACTGTGTGGTGTGTATAGAAGTGTATCACCCTGGTGTCCCTGTGTTTAGGAGATCAGACTGTGTGGTGTATATATAAGTGTATCACCCTGGTGTCCCTGTGTTTAGGAGATCAGACTGTGTGGTGTGTATATAAGTGTATCACCCTGGTGTCCCTGTGTTTAGGAGATCAGACTGTGTGGTGTGTATAGAAGTGTATCACTCTGGTGTCCCTGTGTTTAGGAGATCAGACTTTGTGGTATGTATATAAGTGTATCACCCTGGTGTCCCTGTGTTTAGGAGATCGGACTGTGTGGTGTGTATATAAGTGTATCACCCCGGTGTCCCTGTGTTTAGGAGATCAGACTGTATGGTGTATATAGAAGTGTATCACCCTGGTGTCCCTGTGTTTAGGAGATCAGACTGTGTGGTGTGTATATAAGTGTATCACCCTGGTGTCCCTGTGTGTAGGAGATCAGACTGTGTGGTGTATATATAAGTGTATCACCCTGGTGTCCCTGTGTTTAGGAGATCAGACTGTGTGGTGTGTGTATATAAGTGTATCACCCTGGTATCCCTGTGTTTAGGAGATCAGACTGTGTGGTGTGTATATAAGTGTATCACCCTGGTGTCCCTGTGTTTAGGAGATCAGACTGTGTGGTGTGTATATAAGTGTATCACCCTGGTGTCCCTGTGTTTAGGAGATCAGACTGTGTGGTGTGTATATTAGTGTATCACCCTGGTGTCCCTGTGTGTAGGAGATCAGACTGTGTGGTGTGTATATAAGTGTATCACCCTGGTATCCCTGTGTTTAGGAGATCAGACTGTATGGTGTGTATATAAGTGTATTACCCTGGTATCCCTGTGTTTAGGAGATCAGACTGTGTGGTGTGTATAGAAGTGTATCACATCATTCCACAGCAATAAAACTCACATTAGTGTTTGTGTATAAACTTCTATATATATGTGTATAAATTAGTCTGTGTAAATAAATTACTTTGGTCTTGCTGTAAATCATTTATTTAGTTACATAAGGAGCTGTTGGTAGATCATGAAATACCATAAAAAGAAGACCTGAGCGCCCTTGCTGTAGTGCATCCTGTATAATAATTTGCTAAATGTGTGTTTGTCAGAAGCCGTCATGCGCAGTAGAGATGGCTTCATGCATTGCAGTCATGCACACTACAGACTGCCCGCGCCGCGGCTGATAACGGAGCGGGGCTCCGAACTGGTGCACAGAGAGGACTACGCTCAGAATCAGCCACTGCGCAGGCAGTCTCTACTATGCATGACTGCACCGCGGCCGTTTCTGGGTGGCACTGTGGCCCAGTGTACACGGACTCTTCAACTAGTACAATCATAAACACTCTACAGTGTTGAATGTCAATCAGTCCCTTATACCTGTCCCATAGCATGACCCAGCTACTGACATAAAGTGACCCCGTCTCATCTGCTGCTGGTTAAATACATAGCATTGAACACACCTATGCCCCGTTACCCTCATCTTGTTGATGAATTTATGTTGATGAATTTTGTATATATCTATAAATATGTGTGTGTATCTTTATTTATATAGCGACTAGACTACCAGGGACTCAATCTAGGGGATCAAGGGGCAATGTGGAGATGAAGGGGCTTTATGGGGCATTGATGAAGGGGCAATGTGGAGATGAAGGGGAATTGTGGAAGGGACAATGTGAAGATGAAGGGGGCATTGTGTAAGGGGCAATGTGGAGATGAAGGAGGCATTGTGGAAGGGGCATTGTGAAGATGGACAGTGTGGGCAATGTGGAGGTGGGGAGGAGGATGGGGTGGGCAGTGTGAAGGTGGGCAGAGTGTGGAGGTGATTATGTGGGCGGGGGCAGGGGATTGTGGCAAGGGGGGGCATAGGATTGTGTCTGGGTTGGAGGGGGGTGGGGGCATCAAAATGCACCTTCGCCTGTATATAACAAAAATCTTGCACTGCCCCCCCATTGGGCTGCTCAGCCTTAAAAGCCCGGGCCTATTTTTTGTCTCAGTCCGGGCCTGGGCAAAGTACAGCAAAGGGAATCATACATTGGGAAAGAGACCCTGTCCCAAAAAGCTTACAATCTAATTAGTAATCGTAACAACATAAGAGACAGTAGGAGCAGGATCATAAGTGCAAGCACACAACTCAAGCAGAAGGATTGTGACGTGACTGTCAGTGACACAAGGGGGATATTGTTACTGGGGTACCTCCTTGAGCGGATGAGATTGTAGGAGACGCTGGTACGTGGTGAGTGTGAACTATTGGTGATTGGTTATAGGGAGGACATTCCAATGAAAATGATTGCAGCCAAGAAATGGATTGAGTTGTGCAAGTGGAGAACAGAAGGAATCCTTAAGAAGGTGGGGAGAAGGGGCGTTTAAGTAAATATGTATTGTATTCATTATAAGTACTTGGCATTGATTCTTCCTTTGTACTTTCGGTCACTGAGATTATACCTTGTTTATAAATTAATGAACAAGACTAAAGACTAAGCAGTACTTATATTAACTCAGTTAGCCCCTGGCCTTTTATAAAACAAATATCAACATTTCATTTTCACACCTTTCAATCACATTAATATATTGCACAACATTTACTGACGGCCTGCAGAGAGCGCTGTGATGTGGACTGGACTGGATTGTTTTCCTATTGTGGGTGAAGATGGATTGTTTACTCTCTATAGACAGTTTACATGAGGATGTCACCCAGAGGTCAATCTACTGAGCGGAACCACAGATTATGGAACAAACCGGCTATGACAGAGGGAAGGAATTAACAGCATTCCAATTGATTTAAAGGGATAGTAATGTTTCAAAATAAAAGCAGCTCCAATTAATCTTCATAGTATTTGGGCCACAGAGAGTGTTATTTCAATACTGTCAGAGTTGTAGTACAAGAGTAATTGAATGATAAAGTATCCCCCTCCCGCCCCTTTTACCTAGTGTAAGACACCTCCCCTCAGAAGAGGAATCTGGTCTTTTGACCGGACAGGTCACAGCAACGGACAATCTTCTTACTGTGATCATAAGGAAAACCCTGCCCCCCTTCACAGGTTTTTCTTTATGATCACTGAAGATTTCCCTCTCTGCAAGCCATCTGCACACCCCCTTTCTGTTCTGATATGAGCAGAGTTACATCACTAAAAGAGGTGGGAGATGGATACTTTATCATTCAATTACTCTTGAACTACAACTCTGACAGTATTGCAATAATACTCTCCATGGCTCAAATACTATCTCGAACCCCAAAAACTGAACCACCCACGATGGAATCAGAGCCGACTTCTCCGTGGCTCCTGAAATGCTCCACCACTGGTTTCAGAAGTTTTGTGAAGCACTATGGTGCCGAATTGAGTCCGAAAGGTAAACACGTGAACTAACACAGCTGCCCCGCCATCGAAACCGCAGAAAAGGTCTGCTCTAAAGCACCACCGGTACTGAGAGATAAGAGTCCTTGAGATCCAGTTGAGTAAACCAATTGTCCTTGAGCAGACGATCTCGTAAAGGATGAATCCCCTCCATCTTGAAGTGCCGATAGACGACAAACGCGTTGAGGCACCTCAAATTGATGACCGGATGAAAATCTCCAGTCTTTTTCCGGACCAGAAAGATGTTTCTGAAAAATCCCGCCTAGTCCGGAGCGAACTGCACAGCGCCTTTGAAAAAAAGTGCTTGAATCTCTGTATCTATCAAAGCCTCTGCGTCCTTCTAAACGAACGGTGAATGAGGGGGGCCCAGTTGCACCAGGGATGCAGTGAACTCTATGACGTAACCTCGGACTGTCTGCAGAACCCAAGCATCCGTTGAGATCATCTCCCAGTTCTGAAAGAAAAAACACAGCTTGCCTGCAGTGACACCAAGAGGAACAAAACTGCAAGGAGCATTGACCTGCATTGAATCTGTCGCATCCTCTGCCCCTTGAGCCTCTGGACCGCCACAAGCCTGAAAGGTAGGTCGATATTCATTTGAAGGGAAGAAGGCAGCTGCTGGAGGGTTAGCCCTGAGACCTGAAGACAAAAATTGGCTTGTGGCACGGCCTCGCTGACGACCAGCCCGTCCAAAAACACCCCTTGTGGAAGTCTGGGCTTTGTTGAGAGTAGTAAACAGACTAACTTGCTTTTTTAACTCCGGAATAAACGGCTTACCGAACAGGAGGTCAGAAGCTGCAAGGCCCGATTATTTAGATCACAGATCAGCCAACTTAGAGTCGATGAGGAGCAACTCCGCCTTCCTCTTCTCCGTACAGAGTGCTGTATTCGCGTTCCCCAGAAGACAAACAGCACAAAGGGCCATTCACGAATATAATTAGCATCCAAAGCTGAATTATGAGATAATGACTGATCAGCAAAGAATAAAAGCCGCGTCAGAGGACGCAGCACATCCAGAAGCTTGTCTTGAGCAGACTTAAGTCCCTTTTCAATGCCTTTGTGCGGATCCCTTCCAGTCCATGACATGAACAACAACACATTAGGATCAAATTCAAGCGTCAGCACCACTTTATCCAGGAGCATAGGACGTGGACATTCTGACCGCAGACGACTCCGTACCTCACGATCAAGCGACTTCCGGATCCAGAAGTGAACAAACCTCTCCAGATGCTCAAGAAGACTCCATTCTGAGGAACGAGGATGATGAATATTCCTGGGGTCGAAGAGCAGATTACCCTGAGTGTCATACAAATCTTCCTCCCTCAACATCACAGGCGAAGCACCAGAATCAGCCAGAACATCAGCAGACTCCACAAAGAACAAAGAAAGAGGAGGAGTTTAGTTAGGCTGGGCCTTAGATTACCTTAGTCTTGTCTTCTGATTGGTCAGATTTATTCTGGTTTATTCTGTGCTGCTATGGAGTTTAAAGTAAAGAAAATAATGCAAAATATGAAGCCTCCTGTCATGTAGTAAAATCATATACTCTCAAGAGTCGATAAATGTTGCAGTTTTGAATTACTCTTGGAACTCTGACACATGTTGATGGGAAAATTGTTATTCCCTCCTCAAAACAAATCGTACACAGTCCCACTCAGACCTAACCCACCTCTTTAATGAGATGGCCACTCAAAACAAGAAGAAAAGAAAAAAAAGGACCCTGTAGACTTGCACTCAATACAGGCTAATGCCAAAGCACCAGTATATAGGAAAGAATAAAGAGAAACAAACCTTAAAACTTAATATTTATTGATCAAAAATGAAAAGACCGATAAACAATGATCAGCATCACACATACACACAAAAAAATGTATATAGATATTAAGAAAATATCCATGCACAGTAAGGGATATGAAAAAATCCTAAATAAATCTCACAGAAAGTGTTAATGGGCATGTGTCTACGTATGGTATAGTGTACTGCCGGGGCATAGTCCGACATGCCTTAAAGGTACAGTCCTGGAACATTAAAGTGTTAATAGACGTGTGTCTACATGTGGTATAGTGTACTGCCGGGGCATAATCCGACATGCCTTACAGACACAATCCTGGAACATTAAAGTGTTAATAGACGTGTGTCTACATATGGTATAGTGTACTGCCGGGGTATAACCCGACATGCCTTAAAGACACAATCCTGGAACATTAAAGTGTTAATAGACGTGTGTCTACATATGGTATAGTGTACTGCCGGGGTATAACCCGACATGCCTTACAGACACAATCCTGGAACATTAAAGTGTTAATAGACATTTGTCTACATATGGTATAGTGTACTGCCGGGGCATAATCCGACATGCCTTACAGACACAATCCTGGAACATTAAAGTGTTAATGGACATGTGGCTACATGTGGTATAGTGTACTGCCAGGGCATAATCCGACATGCCTTACAGACACAATCCTGGAACATTAAAGTGTTAATAGACGTGTGTCTACATGTGGTATAGTGTACTGCCAGGGCATAATCCGACATGCCTTAAAGACACAATCCTGGAACATTAAAGTGTTAATAGACGTGTGTCTACATGTGGTATAGTGTACTGCCGGGGCATAATCCGACATGCCTTAAAGACACAATCCTGGAACATTAAAGTGTTAATAAACGTGTGTCTACATGTGGTATAGTGTACTGCCGGGGCATAATCCGACATGCCTTAAAGACACAGTCCTGGAACATTAAAGTGTTAATAGACGTGTGTCTACATATGGTATAGTGTACTGCCGGGGCATAATCCGACATGCCTTACAGACACTATCCTGGAACATTAAAGTGTTAATAGACGTGTGTCTACATGTGGTATAGTGTACTGCCGGGGCATAATCCGACATGCCTTAAAGACACAGTCCTGGAACATTAAAGTGTTAATAGACGTGTGTCTACATATGGTATAGTGTACTGCCGGGGCATAATCCGACATGCCTTAAAGACACAGTCCTGGAACATTAAAGTGTTAATAGACGTGTGTCTACATATGGTATAGTGTACTGCCGGGGCATAATCCGACATGCCTTAAAGACACAATACTGGAACATTAAAGTGTTAATAGACGTATATCTACATGTGGTATAGTGTACTGCCAGGGCATAATCCGACATGCCTTACAGACACAATCCTGGAACATTAAAGTGTTAATAGACGTGTGTCTACATGTGGTATAGTGTACTGCCGGGGCATAATCCAACATGCCTTAAAGACACAGTCCTGGAACATTAAAGTGTTAATAGACGTATATCTACATGTGGTATAGTGTACTGCCAGGGCATAATCCAACATACCTTAAAGACACAGTCCTGGAACATTAAAGTGTTAATAGACGTATATCTACATGTGGTATAGTGTACTGCCAGGGCATAATCCGACATGCCTTAAAGACACAATACTGGAACATTAAAGTGTTAATAGACGTGTGTCTACATGTGGTATAGTGTCCTGCCGGGGCATAATCCGACATGCCTTAAAGACACAGTCCTGGAACATTAAAGTGTTAATAGACGTATATCTACATGTGGTATAGTGTACTGCCAGGGCATAATCCGACATACCTTACAGACACAATCGTGGAACATTTAAGTGTTAATGGACGTGTGTCTACATGTGGTATAGTGTACTGCCGGGGCATAATCCGACATGCCTTACAGACACAGTCCTGGAACATTAAAGTGTTAATGGACGTGTGTCTACATGTGGTATAGTGTACTGCCGGGGCATAATCCGACATGCCTTACAGACACAGTCCTGGAACATTAAAGTGTTAATAGACGTGTGTCTACATGTGGTATAGTGTACTGCAGGGGCATAATCCGACATGCCTTACAGACACAGTCCTGGAACATTAAAGTGTTAATAGACGTGTGTCTACATGTGGTATAGTGTACTGCCGGGGCATAATCCGACATGCCTTACAGACACAGTCCTGGAACATTAAAGTGTTAATGGACGTGTGTCTACATGTGGTATAGTGTACTGCCGGGGCATAATCCGACATGCCTTACAGACACAGTCCTGGAACATTAAAGTGTTAATAGACGTGTGTCTACATGTGGTATAGTGTACTGCCGGGGCATAATCCGACATGCCTTACAGACACAGTCCTGGAACATTAAAGTGTTAATAGACGTGTGTCTACATGTGGTATAGTGTACTGCCGGGGCATAATCCGACATGCCTTACAGACACAATCCTGGAACATTAAAGTGTTAATAGACGTGTGTCTACATGTGGTATAGTGTCCTGCCGGGGCATAATCCGACATGCCTTAAAGACACAGTCCTGGAACATTAAAGTGTTAATAGACGTATATCTACATGTGGTATAGTGTACTGCCAGGGCATAATCCGACATGCCTTAAAGACACAATCCTGGAACATTAAAGTGTTAATAGACGTGTGTCTACATATGGTATAGTGTACTGCCGGGGCATAATCCGACATGCCTTACAGACACAATCCTGGAACATTAAAGTGTTAATAGACGTGTGTCTGCATAAGGTATAGTGTACTGCCGGGGCATAATCCGACATGCCTTAAAGACACAGTCCTGGAACATTAAAGTGTTAATGGGCATGTGTCTACATGTGGTATAGTGTACTGCCGGGGCATAATCCAACATGCCTTAAAGACACAATCCTGGAACATTAAAGTGTTAATGGACATGTGTCTACATGTGGTATAGTGTACTGCCAGGGCATAATCCGACATGCCTTAATGACACAATCCTGTAACATTAAAGTGTTAATAGACATGTGTCTACATGTGGTATAGTGTACTGCCGGGGCATAATCCGACATGCCTTAAAGACACAATCCTGGACGGCTCAATCAGAAGTGCCCATCCTAGATAGGCCAGGTAGATAGAATCCCTTAATGTGAATGGATATTTTCTTAATATCTATATACATTTTTGTGTGTATGATACTGATCACTGTTTATCAATCTTTTAATTTATGACCAATAATTATTATGGTTTAAAGTTTGTTTCTCTTTATTTTTTCCTATACGCTGGTGCCTTGGCATTAACCTGTATTGATGCTAGTCCTGCAGGGTCCTTTTTACTTTTTCGTTTTTTTTCCCTGTAGCACCATCAGGCTTTCCTCCTTACCAGGAAATATTTAATTTACTATGTATAATTCTGGGTCAAACCATCAGGTAGGTTTCCAATGAATCTCTTAGCATTGTCTTAGAGATGACTCTAAGATTCAAGGCATTTAAAGAATAGTAAAACAAGAGTACTCCCAGTGCTGACAGGTGTTTTATTCAAACGTTATAACAGGTAAAACTTGAATTTTTTTAGGTGCAATATCTCAATGGCCTGAAATTGTACAGTGGTGCTGTTGCTACACCATCCTATGGAGATTTATGGTCAACTGACCAGAGTTGTCCATAGGATGGTGTAGCAACAGCACCACTGTACAATTTCAGGCCATTGAGATATTGCACCTAAACAAATTCAGGTTTGAGCTGTAATAACATTTGTATAAAACACCTCTCAGCATTGAGCATACACATTTTCTGCTCTGAATGATTAACCTGACAAAATAATTTTTTGTATATTAAGTGTTACTATCCCTTTAAAAGTTTAATTTAGATAACTGGAAATATTAATGTCCCTTCTGGTGAATTTGATTGGTCCCAGAATTGCACTACATTGTGATACGTCCTACAGGCCGGCGTGTGCCAGGACAGCTTCCAACTGTCAGAACGTCACAGTTTCAAACTGAGGCTGCAGTTGGAGACACGGAGCTGGGAAGCCATGAAATAACCGCTGAGACGGGAAGGTTACGGGTTAGTATCATTATATTACAGTGAGGGCTGTATTTAGGAATCTACACAGATACAATTCAGGAGCAAAACAACTGTATCATAGGGCTCAAATTAAGGGGATTTTCAACTATCAAAAGCTATAGAGATCTCCAGCACACACACATATACATGGGACAGATACAGTTTTCCCAAATCTCCATTGATTTAAATGGGTATTTTAACCCTTTGAATGATAGATGTGTTAAACTTATTGCTTGGCTTTGTATATAAGGGGACTTAAAGTGACAGTCAACTTTATTTTTTCACTATACATAATATGTAATGTCAAATTCCTATACTTTTTTATCTACACCTATTTTTTTCCCACACATTTTGGACCCTGGAGCTTTCTGTTAGGGATTGTGAAAGCAAAGCTAGTGATACAGGGTGTAAAAGGCAGTTTTACTTTACATAGTATGCACTTGCACAATGTATAACGTCTAAATGGAATGGTGACTGTCACTTTAAATGCCCCATTTATGAGTAGTTTTCTTCCCCTCATGGTGTAGTTAGTTACTCCTCTTTATCTTCATGGATATGGCCCTTAAAGTCTATATATCATGATAGAAATGTAGAGGTGTCTCCTCTTATCCGGGGATATGCACGGAGGTGAGGTAATAGTGAGGTAATAGTGAGATAAACTCTCTAGTGGGAAGGAATCTACTGTTCTTGTATTATTGTATTTATATCCTCTGCATCAAGATCTCTACAAGTCAGTGCAAAGTCTTCACACAATCACATCGTCATTAGAGAGAGATGTCTAACAGGAGATTTTATCACAACTTTATATCACCTCTGTCTCACTTTTATTTTACCTTTACCTCACCTCTGTCTCCCCTTTACCTCACCTCTGTCTCCCCTTTACCTCACCTTTAACTCACCTCTATCTCACCTGTATCTCACCATTATCTCACCTCTATCTCACCTTTAACTCACCTTTATTCTTGCCTGTCTCACCATTACTTCACCTTTATCTCAGCTATATCTCATCGTTATCTCACCTCTGTTCCACCATTAATTCACCTTTATCTCATCATTACTTCACCTCTATCTCACCACTACCTCAACTTTATCTCACCTCTGTCTCACCTTTACCTCACCTCTATCTCACCTTTTCCTCACCTCTATCTCACCATTATCTCACCTCTATCTCACCATTATCTCACCTCTATCTCACCATTATCTCACCTCTGTCTCACCTTTTCGTCACCTCTATCTCACCTCTATCTCACCTTTACCTCACCTCTATCTCTCCATTATCTCACCTCTGTGTCACCATTATCTCACCTCTATCTCACCTTTACCTCACCTCTATCTCTCCATTATCTCACCTCTATCTCTCCATTATCTCACCTCTATCTCACCATTATCTCACCTCTATCTCACCTTTACCCCATCTCTATCTCAACATTACCTCACCTCTATTTCACCATTACTTCACCTCTATCTCACCTCTATTTAGTGTGAGTTATGGGACTTAAAAAAAAAAAAAAAACACGGTGGGCCACAGGTTAGGTTCTGAGTCCCAGTGCTCTACGTGGTTCATGTTGAGAGGACATTTGAATTCTGACAGTACCACTATGTGTGTGTACCGTTAGGTGTTCATTTTTGCCCTGACACCAGTTTTACCGGTGGAATTGGATCAAACCCTTAGTGCCTTTGCCCTTTGCCCAGGACACCAACCATCTGCTTCTATAACTCTGACACTGGCATCCTAGAAAAATAACTGTGGCTTGGGATGTGTCCCCAGGGTGCAACACATGTCATCAGTTCTTTAAAATCTCTGTTTTCAACAAAAGAAATGGGCAGCATGTCAACCATTAACATTCTGGCAATTTACTGTTCCTCAGGCGTACTTTTGGATTATTTCTGTGCAGGTCTTGACTCTTTTCTAAGATATCAGTAAGTGTGGGATGGCAGTACATAGCGGAAGAACTGTGTAACTTTATTGCTTTAATAACTTGCCTTGTGGCAGTGGAGGTGGTGGTGGCGGTGGCAGGTGTGATTACTCTACTACTCTTGTCATCTTCTCCAACAACCTCAGAGTCATACTCCTTCATGTTTTGCATTTTCAGAACAGTAGCAGGATCCATGGGTATTAGTGTAATAAAGGGAATCTTGGCACACTCTCCGAAACTTCTACAGCACTACTATTATGTGTCCCAGAGCCCCAAAAACTTATAGACGTTCTTTTACTACTGCTAATCCTGGACATGTTGATGGACATGTTGATGGTTTGTCTCCCAATCAGACCCAAGGTTGTGTTTCAGGAGGTAACTCATTGAGGAGGTGCTCAGGTGTGGTCCTGCTTTCCCTCTGCTCGCATGTTTCTTACACATACAACAAACAGCAACATGTTTAGCTTTTGCATCATGAATGAGGTATCTCCATACTGAAGACTCCATAGACTGAGGGGTTCCTGAGGGGGTACTACTACTACTTCTGGTGCTAGATGTTGCAATTGTACTACTAGTAGGTGTCAAAGGTACTGCATTTCCACCAGCAGCAGAATCAGTCATCATAACTAGGGTTGTGGATGTTGATGACCTGTATTTTTGCTGGTTGCTCAACAATAGTGTGTGTGACTGGATGGGGTTGAACTTGGAAGAGGTGATATGCTAATGACTTTACTTGTCCAGAGATACACGTTGCTAGTGATTTCTCAAACACTTTTTAGACAGGCACAATGTGCATTTTCTGTGCTAGAAGACTGAGCCTTTTTCTTATAGCTAACGTTATTGCCATGTCATCATCTCTCTCACTGTCAACTTCATCTATATCAGAAGAAGAGGAGGATACGTGAGGGATATATTCTAGATCAACATTATCAAAAATAAGCCACTGTCAGCATTGCCTTCCCCACTACTTTTAAATTCCTCTGGAGTTTTTGAGGTCTCAGACAATTTATTTTTACTTTTCCCTTTAGAGGGATTTTCAGAGCATTCAAAAATACTTCCAGGACAGGTGTTGCACTTGTTCCTCTCAGACACAGCAGTTGGTTGAACTGCTACACCTTCTTCTGCTCTACCATCAAAACTAGAACGGGACTTATTGTCATCTTCAGTGTTTTAAATGGTGGTAGAGGAACTTTTTGTCACTTTTGCAATCAGCCTCCTCACAATGAGAAGGGTCATCATCATAGTTTATTGTACATGCTGTAGCAACCACAGCTGCAGTCAGTTTTTGTAACATGCCTCTCCACCACCCCAACTCCTTTCCCCTGACCCATGCCCCTAGTACATTTGCTGGACATTATCAAACTAGTGTGAATTTTAACAGTAAAGTAGCAGATTTGTCTGCTTGAGAGGTTTTGCCCTTTACAAAATACAGTATCATATAAGACTCCATCTCTTCTAATATCTGCCATGGGCACCCACAGTCACAGATCACATCCCTGTTTCTGTCTCCTATCAGTTAATTTTTTTGTGTGTATGTTTTTGTATTTTTGTACTCTATTTTAAATTACTTTCCCTATCTGTCACTGTCTACAAAAATACATACATAACACAGTCCCTTCAAGTGCAACTGTTTCTTCACCTCTTTGCCTTGTAACTAGTGTCAAGAGGATTTCAGCAGCAGCTTCTGCTCTCTTCCAATGTCACTGTAGTCTTAATTTTTTACAGTACAGGATGATGATAGTCAGTATGCTGGCCCCTCTTCTTCTGGCTGTTGTAGGAATCAGTGCCAATTATATTAGGCAATGCCAAATGTCAGTGACAGAGGCTCACCCATCTCAGAAAGGAACTTGGATCATCACCTTCCTGCCTCTTCACAGTCAACCAAATTTTTGGGATATTTGGGGTAAATCTGATTTTTCCTTTCACACTCACTCAGAATCCCCAAACACTCCTAACACAGAGAACAAATTGCTTGCCCAAAATACTCCTTAAATTGAACTCCACTTTATTTGCCTATCTTAAAGGGATAGTAATACTTAAAAAGTAAAAAAAAATATATTGTAGGGTTTATCCCCCTGAGTAAAACAAGGGGACTGCCACTGCTGAAAGGTGTTTTATTCCAAAGCTATTGCAGCTCAAACTTAATTATTTTTTAGGTGTGGTATCACAGTGGCCTGAAATTGTAAAGTGGTGCTTTTGCTACACCATCCTATGGACAACATTGTGCAGCAGGGCCACTGTACAATTTCACACCTGTGATACTGCACCTAAAAAATTATGTTTGCGCTGTAATAACTTTTGAATAAAACACCTTTCAGCAGAGGGAGTACCCTTGTGTACTCACGGGGATAAACCCTACAACATATTTATTTTTACATTTTTGTATTACTATCTCTTAACTAGCTCCAAAATTGTGTTGTTTTCTTTCTCTGACAAACCCAGAACACACCTCTATCTAAACTTTATATCACCTCTATCTCACCTTCATATCACTTCTATCTAACCTTTATATCACGTCTATCTCACCTTCATATCACCTCTATCTAACCTTTATATCACCTCTATCACACCTTTATATCACCTCTATCTCACCTTTATATCACTTCTATCTAACCTTTATATCACTTCTATCTAACCTTTTGACCACCTCTATCTCACCTTCATATCACCTCTATCTCACCTTTATTTCACCTCTATCACACCTTTATATCACCTCTATCTCACCTTTATATCACCTCTATCACACCTTTATATCACCTCTATCTCACCTTTATATCACTTCTATCTAACCTTTATATCACTTCTATCTAACCTTTTGACCACCTCTATCTCACCTTCATATCACCTCTATCTCACCTTTAAATCACCTCTATATTAGCTTTATATCACCTCTGTCTAACCTTTATATCACCTTTATATCACCTCTATCTCACCTTTATATCACCTGTATCTAAACTTTATATCACCTTTATATCACCTCTATCTCACCTATATATCACCTTTTGATCACCTCTATCTCACCATTACCTCATCTCTGTCTCACTTCTGTCTCCTTTGTCTTACCTTTATCTCCCCCATTCTCACCTCTGTTTGATCTCTATCTGACAGCTTTCTCACCTTTATATAACTTCTGTCTCACCTTTATCTCATCTCTATCTCTCCTCTATCTCTCATCTATCTCTCATCTATATCTCCTCTATCTCACCTCTATCTCACCTATAACACATATTTACATCACCTCTAGTTTACCTATATCACATCTGTCTCACTTCTATCTCACTTCTATCTCACCTATAACTCATCTTTATCGCTTCTCTATCTTACCTTTTTATCACCTCTCACCTTTATATTACCTTTCTCTCACCTATAATACACATTGACAGACGCACACACTCTGTGTGAATATTTAAAACAATGGTACTGCCACTGGGAGTGACTTTATTCAAAATTCCCAGATGGCAGTGCAGATCTATGGAATTAGGTTTCACGTTTGCCTCAAGTCTCATCTGAACCTGTCTCTGCATGAAATTGAGCCAAGGACCTTTTGGATAAGAGGCCTGCACTTTCCAGCCTAATCCACCAGAGGGACATTGTTCGGCAGGGATTTGTTGCAGCCTGGTTCCTGCTTCAGCTGCATGTTCATGGCTTTCTAGAGTTTTCCATCTTTCCTGACTGGCCAGTGATGTCAGCTGATCCCACCTCAGCAGGTACTTAAACCAGCCCCCTCCTTGCTCATGCCATAGTCCAATTTGGTTTATCCAGAGAACTCCTGATACTTTCTGTGTTTCATTTTCCAGACCTCGGCTTGTTCCACACAACGATTCTGGCTCTGGGTTCCTGATTCCAGCTAACAAACTAAAATCTTGATTCCTGTCTACTGGACTCTAGCCCATCCTCCACCTTGCTTCTGTCTCTAATTTTCCATTGTGGGTTCACCATGTTGCAGTCATCCTGACCCAGCCCTGCCTCAAAAGGTTCTGGTTATCCGACCTTGAGGTTAGAACTTTTAATCCAGCCGATGGTTGCTGCAAGACTGCATCTACCATTGACAACTCTCTCTAGCATTGTTCCCAGCACCATTCCCCAGCTTCTTTGTTAGCTCTTGGTCCAACCAGATGCATTCTTTCAGATGGATCATTTGGCCTGACATTTGGGCCTTGGTACAAAATAATGCTTGGACCCCAAAGTATGTTCAAACTGCTAAAAAATCCTAAATATATTCTACTTCCCTCATTTAATGAGCTCCTAAGTTTGCCTGTGCCCTAGTGCTTTCTATCTACTGCATTAATGATAGATCTGCAATTGTCATCTAACAACTGTCACGTCTGCTTCCATAGATATAACATCCAGGATGGATTGGTGATGCTATCTCTTGAACAAAGTTGCAAAAGCAATATTCTTTAGGATTTTCTGGCTATATTATGATAAGAGAGGTGTTCATATTAAGTATTGTTCATTCTTCTTTAAAAAGGGAAGCTGATACGGCTCATCTACCTATTGCTTCTTTCTCTACCTCATTGTGAGAGGACACTTGGCAGGTTACTGTGAGTAAACAGAGGACATGTATTAGTAGTGGGTGTTCACTGTTTGTCATTCTCTGATCAAAATTAAATAACTTATTGTGCAAAATTACATCCAAAGAGGATATGAAGAGGCCAGAGAACAAGGAAATTGCTTAAGATCACTTAATATGTCATCAATGAGTCACATCGTATCCTTAAGAATCAGAAAGGTTTTATTGTGAAATTATATAGCTTATTAATTTCTTGACGAGCACGTTAAGGAAACTGTCACTGCTAGTAGTTGTTAGCAGTGGAGTGGAGGTTAAAGTTAGTATGTAGAGCTGGAGTGAACATACTGCTCTGGTAGTGTGGAATAGTCAGTGACTTGTTAGTAGTGGAGGTTATAGTTAGTATGGAGATCTGGAGTGATCATACTACTCAGGTAGTGTGGAATAGTCAGTGACTTGTTAGCAGTGGAGGTTATAGTTAGTATGGAGATCTGGAGTGATCATACTGCACGGGTAGTGTGGAATACTCAGTGAGTTGTTAGTAGTGGAGGTTATAGTTAGTATGGAGATCTGGAGTGATCATACTGTTCAGGTAGTGTGGAATAGTCAGTGAGTTGTTAGCAGTGGAGGTTATAGTTAGTATGGAGATCTGGAGTGATCATACTGTTCAGGTAGTGTGTAATAGTCAGTGAGTTGTTAGTAGTGGAGGTTATAGTTAGTATGGAGATCTGGAGTGATCATACTGCTCAGGTAGTGTGGAATAGTCAGTGAGTTGTTAGTAGTGGAGGTTATAGTTAGTATGGAGATCTGGAGTGATCATACTGCTCAGGTAGTGTGGAATAGTCAGTGAGTTGTTAGCAGTGGAGGTTATAGTTAGTATGGAGATCTGGAGTGATCATACTGCTCAGGTAGTGTGGAATAGTCAGTGAGTTGTTAGTAGTGGAGGTTATAGTTAGTATGGAGATCTGGAGTGATTATACTTCTCAGGTAGTGTGGAATAGTCAGTGAGTTGTTAGTAGTGGAGCGGAGGTTATAGTTAGTATGGAGAGCTGTAGTGAGCATACTGCTCAGGTAGTGTGGAATAGTCAGTGAGTTGTTGGTAGTGGAGGTTAAAGTTAGTATGGAGAGTTGGGTTATAGTTAGTATGGAGAGCTGGAGTGAACTTACTGCACGGGTAGTGTGGAACAGTTAGTGAGTTCTTAGCAGTGTAGTGGAGGTTATAGTCAGTATGGAGATCTGGAGTGATCATACTTCTCAGGTAGTGTGGAATAGTCAGTGAGTTGTTAGCAGTGGAGCGGAGGTTATAGTTAGTATGGAGATCTGGAGTGATCATACTGCTCAGGTAGTGTGGAATAGTCAGTGAGTTGTTAGCAGTGGAGGGTATAGTTAGTATGGAGATCTGGAGTGATCATACTGCTCAGGTAGTGTGGAATAGTCAGTGAGTTGTTAGTAGTGGAGGTTATAGTTAGTATGGAGATCTGGAGTGATCATACTGCTCAGCTAGTGTGGAATAGTCAGTGAGTTGTTAGTAGTGGAGGTTATAGTTAGTATGGAGATCTGGAGTGATCATACTGCTCAGCTAGTGTGGAATAGTCAGTGAGTTGTTAGTAGTGGAGGTTAAAGTTAGTATGGAGAGTTGGGTTATAGTTAGTATGGAGAGCTGGAGCGAACATACTGCACGGGTAGTGTGGAACAGTTAGTGAGTTCTTAGCAGTGTAGTGGAGGTTATAGTCAGTATGGAGATCTGGAGTGATCACACTTCTCAGGTAGTGTGGAATAGTCAGTGAGTTGTTAGTAGTGAAGCGGAGGTTGGTAGTCTATTTCACTTATCTACCACCCTCTCAGTGAAGTAAAACGTTCTTATATTACATCTAAGCCTCAGACAACCTGGTTTTAGACTATGACCTTATGTCCTAATATTTGTACTCCTTTGAATTGTAATTCCCTCCTGCACTTTGTTGAATCCCTTCATGTATTTGAATGTGTCTATCATATCCCCTCTCTCTCTTCTCTCTTCTCTCCTCCAAGCTATTCATGTTCAGATCCTTTAGTCTATCCTGATATTTATCTTGTAAACCATTTACCATTTTAGTAGCCCTTCTTGGAACGCTCTCCATTGTATCTATATCATTCTGGAGATGGTGTCCTAGAGCTATACATGATGCTCTAGGTGAGGTCTGACCAGAGGTCTGCAGAGTACCATGACCACTTCCATCTTTCTACTACTAATGCCTCTAGTTATACAACCCAGGACCCTGTTTGCATTCTCCGCTGCTTTGTTACACTGTCTGCCTACCTTTATTTCATCAGGATTACCATTTACACATATATTCAAGGTCAATACAAAGAACTAGCCAATGAATTATTTACACAAAGAAGCTAAGAATGAGAGGTCATCCATTAAGACTAGAGGAAAGATGCTTTCGACAAAGACAAGGATTTTTTTTACAGTAAGGGAGGGAAAAGCTATGGAATTCTTTGCCTCGTGATGTTGTGCCTGCAGATACTGTAACTGCTTTCAAAATCTCAATGGATAATTATCTAATACAGAACAATATTGAGAATAATGACAGATAGTTTCAATGCAGATAAGTTGTTGATCCAGGAAACTATCTGACTGCCATTTAGAGTCAGGAAGGATATTTTCTTTTAACCCCTTCAGTGCCAGAGGCTCGGGCCATTTTCTGAACCCTGCAGGCCAGACACTTTTTCAACATTTTTGCTATCCTTCCGTTTAGGCTTGATTTCCTCTGGGGATTTTTAGTTACATATGGAAAACTATATATTGTTTTTTTCAGAACGAATTGAGCTTTCTTGTGATACCTTACATGAAGAGAATTTTACATCGTGCAAAAAGCTATGATGTCATAATGACAAAAAAAAGTGAAAATTTACTCATTTTGCTAAAATCACATACTATGTATCAAAAATATTTACCTTGATTGAAAAAGTTTCAATTATTTGAAAAAGCCTCGAGTCCCCTGAGTAAAAAAATACCAAATTTGTATAGTTTTACCTACGTCCATGGCTAGCGTAGAGCCCTAATCACCAGCAGCGCAAAATGACATTTTCAACTTTATAAACTAATATGCGCATTCTAGGGTTTTTGTGGTAAAACTACCCTAAAACAGTGGAATAACTATATAAAACTATATATTTCGGAAAAGTAGACAACCTGCCGCATCTAATGAGGGGTAACTTGCCTTCTTACCCCAAGCCTGGTGTGCACAAATGCCTCCAGAAGATGGCGCTAATGAAAAAAAAGGCATTTTCTTACATTTCTGCCCCTTCAAATGTACTGAAATTTGTGAAAACCATGGCATTTCCAACTGTATTCATTAGCTAGTGCTCTTAGGAGAAAAATGACACCCCATTGGTATGAGTTTAACTACCTCAGGGGGCGTTAGAAGTGCAAAATGACACCTACTACAACCTCAAATTTTTCTAACATTTTCTCAAACATTACTTGTCAGTACACAAATGGTTATAACAACTACAGAAGTGAAGAAAGGGTACACAAACCATACCATTTTGAAAAGAAGACACCCTGCCGCATCTAATGATGGGTGACTTGCCTTGTTACCCCAAGCCTGGAGTGCACAAATGCCTCCAGAAGGTGGCACTAATGAAAAAAAAAGGCATTTTCTTACATTTCTGCCCCTTCAAATGTACTGAAATATGTGCAAACCATGGTATTTCCAACTGTATTCATTAGCTAGTGCTCTTAGGAGAAAAATGACACCCCATTGGTATGAGTTTAACTACCTCAGGGGGCGTTAGAAGTGCAAAATGACACCTACTACAACCTCAAATTTTTCTAACATTTTCTCAAACATTACTTGTCTGTACACAAATGGTTATAACAACTACAGAAGTGAAGAAAGGGTACACAAACCATACCATTTTGAAAAGAAGACACCCTGCCGCATCTAATGATGGGTGACTTGCCTTGTTACCCCAAGCCTGGAGTGCACAAATGCCTCCAGAAGGTGGCACTAATGAAAAAAAAAGGCATTTTCTTACATTTCTGCCCCTTCAAATGTACTGAAATATGTGCAAACCATGGTATTTCCAACTGTATTCATTAGCTAGTGCTCTTAGGAGAAAAATGACACCCCATTGGTATGAGTTTAACTACCTCAGGGGGCGTTAGAAGTGCAAAATGACACCTACTACAACCTCAAATTTTTCTAACATTTTCTCAAACATTACTTGTCAGTACACAAATGGTTATAACAACTACAGAAGTGAAGAAAGGGTACACAAACCATACCATTTTGAAAAGAAGACACCCTGCCGCATCTAATGATGGGTGACTTGCCTTGTTACCCCAAGCCTGGAGTGCACAAATGCCTCCAGAAGGTGGCACTAATGAAAAAAAAAGGCATTTTCTTACATTTCTGCCCCTTCAAATGTACTGAAATATGTGCAAACCATGGTATTTCCAACTGTATTCATTAGCTAGTGCTCTTAGGAGAAAAATGACACCCCATTGGTATGAGTTTAACTACCTCAGGGGGCGTTAGAAGTGCAAAATGACACCTACTACAACCTCAAATTTTTCTAACATTTTCTCAAACATTACTTGTCAGTACACAAATGGTTATAACAACTACAGAAGTGAAGAAAGGGTACACAAACCATACCATTTTGAAAAGAAGACACCCTGCCGCATCTAATGATGGGTGACTTGCCTTGTTACCCCAAGCCTGGAGTGCACAAATGCCTCCAGAAGGTGGCACTAATGAAAAAAAAAGGCATTTTCTTACATTTCTGCCCCTTCAAATGTACTGAAATATGTGCAAACCATGGTATTTCCAACTGTATTCATTAGCTAGTGCTCTTAGGAGAAAAATGACACCCCATTGGTATGAGTTTAACTACCTCAGGGGGCGTTAGAAGTGCAAAATGACACCTACTACAACCTCAAATTTTTCTAACATTTTCTCAAACATTACTTGTCTGTACCCAAATGGTTATAACAACTACAGAAGTGAAGAAAGGGTACACAAACCATACCATTTTGAAAAGAAGACACCCTGCCGCATCTATTGATGGGTGACTTGCTTTGTTACCCCAAGCCTGGAGAGCACAAATGCCTCCAGAAGGTGGCGCTAATGAAAAAAAAAGGCATTTTCTTACATTTCTGCCCCTTCAAATGTACTGAAATTTGTGCAAACCATGGCATTTCCAACTGTATTCATTAGCTAGTGCTCTTAGGAGAAAAATGACACCCCACTGGAATGAGTCGACCTACCTTAGGGGTGCCAGAAGCACATCACTACACCTACCTGTTTGCTTCTTCGAAAATGGCGGCTTGTACTAAAATGTCCATAACTGTTAGAGACATGAAGGAAAGGTATAAAAGGTATACCATTTTGGAAAGTAGACATTCTCCCGCATCAATTGAGGGGTCACTTGCCTTTCTACCCCCTGGGCTGAAGTGCACAAATATTTCCAAAAGGTGGCGCTATGGGAATAAATACATGTTTTTTTACATTTCCACCACTTCAAAGATACTAAAATCTTTGAAAACCATAACATTTCCTGCTGTATTCAGTACCTGCTACCAACATGAGAAAAATGGTAGCCTATTTGTGTGGGTTAACATAGAATATGTGGGTGCTAGGAACACGTACGTAAACCTGACACTTTTGTTTTTGAAATTATCTGCTTGCACTAAAATGGTTATAACCATAATAGATATGCAGAAAAGGTAGAGAAACAATGCCATTTTGGAAAGAAAACATCCTTCCGCATCTAATGAGGGGTCACGTGCCTTCTTACCCAAAGGCTGGTATGCACAAATGCTTCCAGGAGGTGGCGCTAGTGAAAAAAAAAGGCATTTTCTTACATTTCTGCCCCTTCAAATGTATGGAACTTTGTAAAAACCATGGAATTTTCAACTGCATTCATTAGCTAGTGCTCTTAGGAGTCAAACGACACCCCATTGATATGAGTTGACCTACCTTAGGGGGTGCTAGAAGTAGAAAACTACACCTACTACAACCTCTGATGTTTCTAACATTTTCTCAAATGTGACTTGCCTGTACAAAAATGGCTATAACACATTCAGAATTGAAGAAAAGGTAGATAAACCATACCATTTTGGAAAGAAAACAACCTGCCGCATCTAATGAGGGGTCACTTGCCTTCTTACCCCAATACTGGTGTGCATAAATGTTTCCAGAAGGAGGCGATATAGGAAAAAAATTGCATTTTTTTACATTTCTGCCCCTTCAAATGTATGGAGCGCTGTGAAAACCATGGAATTTTCAACTGCATTTGTTTGCTAGTGCTCTTAGGAGTCAAATGACACCCCATTGGTATGAGTTGAACTACCTTAGGGGGTGCTAGAAGTAGAAAACTACACCTACTACAACCTCTGATGTTTCTAACATTTTCTCAAACCTGACTTGCCTGTACGAAAATGACTATAACACCTTCAGAATTGAAGAAAAGGTAGATAAACCATACCATTTTGGAAAGAAGACAACCTGCCGCATCTAATGAGGGGTCACTTGCCTTTTTACCCCTAAGTTAGTTGGCACAACTATTTCCAGAATGTGGTGCTACAGGAAAAAATAAAATTTTGTTTTACACATCAGTCACTTCAAAGATAGTAAAATGGTTCAATGGCGTGGGATTTCCTAGGAGGACTTCTTGCCAGCCTAAGAAAAATGGTACCCCACTGCTGTGGGTTGACATACCAATTTACGCTACAGGAGCGTAGCTACCAGTGAAACAGAAATGGTAAAGCAAACAGTGTATGTGTGATTTTATGGCTAACAGATGAAAGAAGCTAGGGCGTCAGCCGGTGTACGTGCGGACCTGTGACTACAAGTGTAACAAAGTATGTGGGAGGGTGAGGGATTAGGCAGTGTGTGTGGGTATGAGCAGAGGAGCAAGGATGGTGGGGCAGTGTTTGATAGTGTGTATGGGAGATCTGTGACTACCAGTGTTGATAAAAAGTCCTGTGTGTGCCACAGGAAGGGGGTCGGCATTGAACTCCCCTCCTAGTGGCACACACAGGGTTAATTTGTGTTTTATTTTTTTTTTTTTTTATTATATACCTCATTGAGGGGCATAAGGACCCCCTGATCCCTCCCCAATGAGGTCTTAGTAAAAAAATATATATATATGTCCACAAACAGGGGACCCGGAGAGTGCCACAGGGGTCTCCAGCGCATTGCAAAGCAATGCATTGGATCCTTGTGGCACTCAGAGGGTTAATTTTTTTTTAATCATTGCTTGGTAATCAGAGCTTGTTGGGGGGCCATCAGGACCAATCATGATGGCCCCCCAACAATCTCTGATAACGAAGTAATGAGAAATGCCCTGTGTGTGCGCCGCAGAAGGGGGGCTGCATTGGCCCCCCTTGAGGCACACACAGGGTTAATTTTTTTTCTTTACTTTTTTTATTATGGACCTCATTGGTGGGTATCAGGACCCCTTTGATTCCCCCCAATGAGGTCTTAAAAAAAAAAAAAATAGGAATCAAAATAAATGTCCCTGTGAGTGCCAAAGGGCTCTCCAGCGCATTGCAAAGCAATGCATTGGACCCTTCTGGCACTCAGAGGGTTAATTTTTTTTTTAATCATTACTTGGTAATCAGAGCTTGTTGGGGGGCCATCAGGACCAATCATGAAGGCCCCCCAACAATCTCTGATAACGAAGTAATGATAAATGCCCTGTGTGTGCGCCACAGAAGGTGGGCTGCATTGGCCCCCCTTGTGGCACACACAGGGTTAATTTTTTTTTCTTTACTTTTTTTTTTATTATGGACCTCATTGGTGGGTATCAGGACCCCTCTGATTCCCCCCAACGAGGTCTTAAAAAAAAAAAAAAAAAAAAAGGAATCAAAATAAATGTCCCTGTGAGTGCCAAAGGGGTTTCCAGCGCATTGCAAAGCAATGCATTGGACCCTTCTGGCACTCAGAGGGTTAATTTTTTTTTTTATTATTACTTTGTAATCAGAGCTTGTTGGGGGGCCATCAGGACAAATCCTGATGGCCCCCCAACAATCTCTAGTAACAAAGTAATGATAGAAGCCCTGTGTGTGCCACAGGAGGGGGGGGGTGCATTTGACCCCCCCCTGTGGCACACACAGGGTTAAAAAAATTTATTTATTTTTTTTTTAATAATAGACCTCATTGAGGGGCATCAGGATCCCCCCTGATCCCCCCAATGAGGTCTTTGAAAAAATAAAAAAAAAAAACCAAAGAAAAGACCCTGTGAGTGCTACAAGGGTCTCCAGCACATTGCAAAGCAATGTGCTGGGGACCACTGCGGCACTCACAGGGTTACTATTGGTTTTTTTTTTTTATTAATTTTTTTTTTTAGCTATTCAGACCTCGTGGGGGACATCAGGACCCCTCCTGGTGTCCCCTAAGTAATTGATCTCCCAGCCGATAGGCTGGGAGACCAATTTGGCGACTGCAGGAGAGCAGAAGCTCTCCTGCCTTTCACTCCTACCACCGGTAGGAGTGAATGGGACCGGGGAAACTTCCCCACCGTCATCAGTGACATGTCACTGATGACGCTGGGAGGCTTCCCCCGGTCCCGCCCACTCCTACCCGGAAGTTCGGGTAGGAGACAAGGAAGAGGAGAAGCTGCGCCTCAGCTGCGCTTCTCCTCTTCTTTTATTGATCTCCCAGCGCGATCGGCTGGGAGATCAATAACAGGGGGGACATGAGGAGTGATCCTCATGTCCCCCCACGATTGCCCACATTTTTTTTTTTTTAAATGCGGCCACTGCATGCCGGTTATACCGGCTCATGCAGTGACCGCATTTTAGTGGGTACATTGTACGAGCTTGGCACAGCGGGTACAGCTGTCCAAACTCGTACAATGTACCCACTTGGCACTCAAAGGGTTAACCCACTTGGGGCTAAATTGGAAATGTTTTTTGGGTTTTTTTTGCCTTCCTCTGTATCTGCACGGGTGATTTGGCATGAGCCGGACTTCATGGATGCATGTCTTTTTTCAGCCTCATCAACTATGTTACTATGTGGGGAGTAAAGCTAACTGGTCTGTAGTATGATACCACATTTGTATCACCACTTTTGTGGATAGGTACAACTTTACACAGTTTCTATCTAGGCTTTGGGGATGCAATGGGATGGGCAGTGACTGGAGATTAAATATACTAAAAGTTCTAGAAAGTATTATTTTGGGACATGATTTGATCAGCTTAATTTTGTGGACACAGTACAATATGTAGTTATGACAATGCATTTGCTAGTGTGCTTGAATCCTGGATTCTGTTTAGGCAGGATGAAAGGATCCGGTCCAGCAGAGTATGCTTGGATATGTTTTGATTTATGTGAGTGGGAGAGGACATAATTTGTGTTCAATGTCTTATACAATAACCAGAATATGTAATAACTTGGGTACAGCCAATTAACATTAAAGTTTCCAAGACTCAACAGCTCAGTTTTCTTGATTTGAGTGACATTCTCATTGAGGAGATGGGTTATGTACAAGAGGGACTGTGCTAGCACATTAGATGATTGGTAGACTCCAGCAACTATGATTGGTTTGAGATGCTGATACCTTTATTGGCAAACTAAACAGATTTAAAATGCAAGCTTTCAATACTTCTTAGGTCTCTTCCTCAGGCATGTTATACAGATAAATATGAAAACTTCTCTCTTAAATACAAGTACACATTACATTGTTTATAATGGAAATCAGATAAGAACGTTAGCCCAGATACAAATTCCTTGATCAGTCAATGGTAGAGGATGTGATTTAAATAGCATTCTTCCTCTGAGTCCAGGTATTTATGATTCCAGAAGGACTGTTGTAAAAGTTAATTCGCAATTAAGTACTGTGACAGAAATTATCTGTCTCTATTAAGGCCATAGGTCAAAGAGTCAAATTGTAACATTAATTTTGCCTCCCATAATTTTCTGTCCCTCTGATTGCGATCTGTTTAGTTAGCCAATAAAGGTATCAACTTTACAAAAAATTTTGCATCTTGTATTTCTACGGCTAACACGGTACCAACTCTCATCTATGGTTTGAGAAGGGAAGTTCAGTTTTACCAGCAATGTATTCATATGTGGTAGAGGCATAAGTGTAATTTAATAAACTTCATAGTGTGTATATGATTATACCTCCTCCTCCTTGCTTTGGTCAGACTTTCCTAAGCCAGCGTATACGTAATTGGAAATTACAGTATCTGGTATTTTAGGGCCCAGCCAAGAGTCAGTGAAAGTAATGAAACACATACAAATTTATTGTGTTGTCTGCATTGAGAATATTTGTTGCTTTGATTAACTGGGCTGGGTGAGCTTGTTTTTAGCATTATCCACCAGCACTCATGTATATAGAAGTCCATGGTAGATTAGTATGTTATGGTGTAAGTGAGGAGCATGATTGTTGAGATAAAGGGAAAACGGTGTTAAAAGGGGAAGGGTTAAAACAAATCTTATTAATATGATAATTCTGGCATGCATGGTGCAAGGATAGGGGTGGAGTGAAACACATATACACAAACACTCTCAAACACAAACAAAGAGATACACACAAACACACACAAGCACTCACAAACACAAAAATATACATATGCTTGGGAGCTCTATGTGTATATATTAGACATGTACACAAACAATACATGGTGTTTGTTTAAAGCAACACCAACACCCCCATGAATGCAGACGTAATTAGTAGTAACAGAAATCACTTACATTATGGTGGAGGTGAAGTTAGTAGTAGTGTAGATCACATCCATGAAGGTGAATATGTAAATAGTAACAGCAGAGATCATGTCCATGAAGGTGCATGTGTAAATAGTAATAGCAGAGATCATGTCCATGAAGGTGCATGTGTAATTAGTAATAGTGTAGATCATGTCCATGAAGGTGCATGTGTAATTAGTAGTTGTGTAGATCATATCCATGAAGGTGCATGTGTAATTAGTAATAGTGTAGATCATGTCCATGAAGGTGCATGTGTAATTAGTAATAGTGTAGATCATGTCCATGAAGGTGCATGTGTAATTAGTAATATTGTAGATCATGTCCATGAAGGTGCATGTGTAATTAGTAGTAGTGTAGATCACGTCCATGAAGGTGCATGTGTAATTAGTAATATTGTAGATCATGTCCATAAAGGTGCATGTGTAATTAGTAGTAGTGTAGATCATATCCATGAAGATGCATGTGTAATTAGTAGTTGTGTAGATCATATCCATGAAGGTGCATGTGTAATTAGTAGTAGTGTAGATCATATCCATGAAGGTGCATGTGTAATTAGTAGTTGTGTAGATCAAATCCATGAAGGTGCATGTGTAATTAGTAGTAATGTAGATCATGTCCATGAAGGTGCATGTGTAATTAGTAGTTGTGTAGATCAGGTCCATGAAGGTGCATGTGTAATTAGTAATAGTGTAGATCATGTCCATGAAGGTGCATGTGTAATTAGTAGTAGTGTAGATCATGTCCATGAAGGTGTATGTGTAATTAGTAATAGTGTAGATCACGTCCATGAAGGTGCATGTGTAATTAGTAATAATGTAGATCATGTCCATGAAGGTGCATGTGTAATTAGTAATAGCAGAGATCATGTCCATGAAGGTGCATGTGTAATTAGTAGTAGTGTAGATCATGTCCATGAAGGTGCATGTGTAATTAGTAGTAATGTAGATCATGTCCATGAAGGTGCATGTGTAATTAGTAATAGTGTAGATCATATCCATGAAGGTGAATGTGTAATTAGTAATAGCAGAGATCATGTCCATGAAGGTGCATGTGTAATTAGTAATAGCAGAGATCATGTCCATGAAGGTGCATGTGTAATTAGTAGTAGTGTAGATCATGTCCATGAAGGTGCATGTGTAATTAGTAGTAATGTAGATCATGTCCATGAAGGTGCATGTGTAATTAGTAGTAGTGTAGATCATATCCATGAAGGTGCATGTGTAATTAGTAATAGTGTAGATCATGTCCATGAAGGTGCATGTGTAATTAGTAGTAGTGTAGATCATGTCCATGAAGGTGCATGTGTAATTAGTAATAGCAGAGATCATGTCCATGAAGGTGCATGTGTAATTAGTAATAGTGTAGATCATGTTCATGAAGGTGCATGTGTAATTAGTAGTAGTGTAGATCATGTCCATGAAGGTGCATGTGTAATTAGTAATAGTGTAGATCATGTCCATGAAGGTGCATGTGTAATTAGTAATAGTGTAGATCATGTCCATGAAGGTGCATGTGTAATTAGTAATAGTGTAGATCACGTTCATGAAGGTGCATGTGTAATTAGTAGTAGTGTAGATCATGTCCATGAAGGTGCACGTGTAATTAGTAATAGTGTAGATCACGTTCATGAAGGTGCATGTGTCATTAGTAATAGTGTAGATCATGTCCATGAAGGTGCATGTGTAATTAGTAATAGTGTAGATCATGTCCATGAAGGTGCACGTGTAATTAGTAATAGTGTAGATCACGTTCATGAAGGTGCATGTGTAATTAGTAATAGTGTAGATCATGTCCATGAAGGTGCATGTGTAATTAGTAGTAATGTAGATCATGTCCATGAAGGTGCATGTGTAATTAGTAATAGTGTAGATCACGTCCATGAAGGTGCATGTGTAATTAGTACTAGTGTAGATCATGTCCATGAAGGTGCACGTGTAATTAGTAATAGTGTAGATCACGTTCATGAAGGTGCATGTGTCATTAGTAATAGTGTAGATCATGTCCATGAAGGTGCACGTGTAATTAGTAATAGTGTAGATCACGTTCATGAAGGTGCATGTGTAATTAGTAATAGTGTAGATCACGTCCATGAAGGTGCATGTGTAATTAGTAGTAGTGTAGATCATGTCCATGAAGGTGCATGTGTAATTAGTAATAGTGTAGATCATGTCCATGAAGGTGCATGTGTAATTAGTAATAGTGTAGATCATGTTCATGAAGGTGCATGTGTAATTAGTAATAGTGTAGATCATGTTCATGAAGGTGAATGTGTAAATAGTAGTAGAGTAGATCATGTCCATGAAGGTGCATGTGTAATTAGTAATAGTATAGATCATGTCCATGAAGGTGCATGTGTAATTAGTAATAGTGTAGATCATGTCCATGAAGGTGCATGTGTAATTAGTAGTAGTGTAGATCATGTCCATGAAGGTGCATGTGTAATTAGTAGTAGTGTAGATCATGTCCATGAAGGTGCATGTGTAATTAGTAGTAGTGTAGATCATGTCCATGAAGGTGCATGTGTAATTAGTAGTTGTGTAGATCAGGTCCATGAAGGTGCATGTGTAATTAGTAGTAGTGTAGATCATGTCCATGAAGGTGCATGTGTAATTAGTAATAGTATAGATCATATCCATGAAGGTGCATGTGTAATTAGTAATAGTATAGATCATGTCCATGAAGGTGCATGTGTAATTAGTAATAGTGTAGATCATGTCCATGAAGGTGCATGTGTAATTAGTAATAGTGTAGATCACGTCCATGAAGGTGCATGTGTAATTAGTAGTAATGTAGATCATGTCCATGAAGGTGCATGTGTAATTAGTAATAGTGTAGATCATGTCCATGAAGGTGCATGTGTAATTAGTAGTAGTGTAGATCATGTCCATGAAGGTGCATGTGTAATTAGTAATAGTGTAGATCACGTTCATGAAGGTGCATGTGTAATTAGTAATAGTGTAGATCATATCCATGAGGGTGCATGTGTAATTAGTAATAGTGTAGATCACGTCCATGAAGGTGCATGTGTAATTAGTAATAGTGTAGATCATGTCCATGAAGGTGCATGTGTAATTAGTAGTAGTGTAGATCATGTCCATGAAGGTGCATGTGTAATTAGTAATAGTGTAGATCACGTTCATGAAGGTGCATGTGTAATTAGTAATAGTGTAGATCATATCCATGAGGGTGCATGTGTAATTAGTAGTAGTGTAGATCATATCCATGAAGGTGCATGTGTAATTAGTAATAGTGTAGATCATGTCCATGAAGGTGCATGTGTAATTAGTAATAGTGTAGATCACGTTCATGAAGGTGCATGTGTAATTAGTAATAGTGTAGATCATGTCCATGAAGGTGCATGTGTAATTAGTAGTAGTGTAGATCACGTCCATGAAGGTGCATGTGTAATTAGTAATAGTGTAGATCACGTCCATGAAGGTGCATGTGTAATTAGTAATAGTATAGATCATGTCCATGAAGGTGCATGTGTAATTAGTAATAGTGTAGATCACGTCCATGAAGGTGCATGTGTAATTAGTAGTAGTGTAGATCATGTCCATGAAGGTGCATGTGTAATTAGTAATAGTGTAGATCACGTCCATGAAGGTGCATGTGTAATTAGTAGTAGTGTAGATCATGTCCATGAAGGTGCATGTGTAATTAGTAATAGTGTAGATCACGTCCATGAAGGTGCATGTGTAATTAGTAGTAGTGTAGATCATGTCCATGAAGGTGCATGTGTAATTAGTAATAGTGTAGATCATGTCCATGAAGGTGCATGTGTAATTAGTAATAGTGTAGATCAGGTCCATGAAGGTGCATGTGTAATTAGTAATAGTGTAGATCATGTCCATGAAGGTGCATGTGTAATTAGTAGTAGTGTAGATCATGTCCATGAAGGTGCATGTGTAATTAGTAATAGTGTAGATCATGTCCATGAAGGTGCATGTGTAATTAGTAGAAATGTAGATCATGTCCATGAAGGTGCATGTGTAATTAGTAATAGTGTAGATCATATCCATGAAGGTGCATGTGTAATTAGTAGTTGTGTAGATCAAATCCATGAAGGTGCATGTGTAATTAGTAGTAATGTAGATCATGTCCATGAAGGTGCATGTGTAATTAGTAGTTGTGTAGATCAGGTCCATGAAGGTGCATGTGTAATTAGTAATAGTGTAGATCATGTCCATGAAGGTGCATGTGTAATTAGTAGTAGTGTAGATCATGTCCATGAAGGTGTATGTGTAATTAGTAATAGTGTAGATCACGTCCATGAAGGTGCATGTGTAATTAGTAATAATGTAGATCATGTCCATGAAGGTGCATGTGTAATTAGTAATAGCAGAGATCATGTCCATGAAGGTGCATGTGTAATTAGTAGTAGTGTAGATCATGTCCATGAAGGTGCATGTGTAATTAGTAGTAATGTAGATCATGTCCATGAAGGTGCATGTGTAATTAGTAATAGTGTAGATCATATCCATGAAGGTGAATGTGTAATTAGTAATAGCAGAGATCATGTCCATGAAGGTGCATGTGTAATTAGTAATAGCAGAGATCATGTCCATGAAGGTGCATGTGTAATTAGTAGTAGTGTAGATCATGTCCATGAAGGTGCATGTGTAATTAGTAGTAATGTAGATCATGTCCATGAAGGTGCATGTGTAATTAGTAGTAGTGTAGATCATATCCATGAAGGTGCATGTGTAATTAGTAATAGTGTAGATCATGTCCATGAAGGTGCATGTGTAATTAGTAGTAGTGTAGATCATGTCCATGAAGGTGCATGTGTAATTAGTAATAGCAGAGATCATGTCCATGAAGGTGCATGTGTAATTAGTAATAGTGTAGATCATGTTCATGAAGGTGCATGTGTAATTAGTAGTAGTGTAGATCATGTCCATGAAGGTGCATGTGTAATTAGTAATAGTGTAGATCATGTCCATGAAGGTGCATGTGTAATTAGTAATAGTGTAGATCATGTCCATGAAGGTGCATGTGTAATTAGTAATAGTGTAGATCACGTTCATGAAGGTGCATGTGTAATTAGTAGTAGTGTAGATCATGTCCATGAAGGTGCACGTGTAATTAGTAATAGTGTAGATCACGTTCATGAAGGTGCATGTGTCATTAGTAATAGTGTAGATCATGTCCATGAAGGTGCATGTGTAATTAGTAATAGTGTAGATCATGTCCATGAAGGTGCACGTGTAATTAGTAATAGTGTAGATCACGTTCATGAAGGTGCATGTGTAATTAGTAATAGTGTAGATCATGTCCATGAAGGTGCATGTGTAATTAGTAGTAATGTAGATCATGTCCATGAAGGTGCATGTGTAATTAGTAATAGTGTAGATCACGTCCATGAAGGTGCATTTGTAATTAGTACTAGTGTAGATCATGTCCATGAAGGTGCACGTGTAATTAGTAATAGTGTAGATCACGTTCATGAAGGTGCATGTGTCATTAGTAATAGTGTAGATCATGTCCATGAAGGTGCACGTGTAATTAGTAATAGTGTAGATCACGTTCATGAAGGTGCATGTGTAATTAGTAATAGTGTAGATCACGTCCATGAAGGTGCATGTGTAATTAGTAGTAGTGTAGATCATGTCCATGAAGGTGCATGTGTAATTAGTAATAGTGTAGATCATGTCCATGAAGGTGCATGTGTAATTAGTAATAGTGTAGATCATGTTCATGAAGGTGCATGTGTAATTAGTAATAGTGTAGATCATGTTCATGAAGGTGAATGTGTAAATAGTAGTAGAGTAGATCATGTCCATGAAGGTGCATGTGTAATTAGTAATAGTATAGATCATGTCCATGAAGGTGCATGTGTAATTAGTAATAGTGTAGATCATGTCCATGAAGGTGCATGTGTAATTAGTAGTAGTGTAGATCATGTCCATGAAGGTGCATGTGTAATTAGTAGTAGTGTAGATCATGTCCATGAAGGTGCATGTGTAATTAGTAGTAGTGTAGATCATGTCCATGAAGGTGCATGTGTAATTAGTAGTTGTGTAGATCAGGTCCATGAAGGTGCATGTGTAATTAGTAGTAGTGTAGATCATGTCCATGAAGGTGCATGTGTAATTAGTAATAGTATAGATCATATCCATGAAGGTGCATGTGTAATTAGTAATAGTATAGATCATGTCCATGAAGGTGCATGTGTAATTAGTAATAGTGTAGATCATGTCCATGAAGGTGCATGTGTAATTAGTAATAGTGTAGATCACGTCCATGAAGGTGCATGTGTAATTAGTAGTAATGTAGATCATGTCCATGAAGGTGCATGTGTAATTAGTAATAGTGTAGATCATGTCCATGAAGGTGCATGTGTAATTAGTAGTAGTGTAGATCATGTCCATGAAGGTGCATGTGTAATTAGTAATAGTGTAGATCACGTTCATGAAGGTGCATGTGTAATTAGTAATAGTGTAGATCATATCCATGAGGGTGCATGTGTAATTAGTAATAGTGTAGATCACGTCCATGAAGGTGCATGTGTAATTAGTAATAGTGTAGATCATGTCCATGAAGGTGCATGTGTAATTAGTAGTAGTGTAGATCATGTCCATGAAGGTGCATGTGTAATTAGTAATAGTGTAGATCACGTTCATGAAGGTGCATGTGTAATTAGTAATAGTGTAGATCATATCCATGAGGGTGCATGTGTAATTAGTAGTAGTGTAGATCATATCCATGAAGGTGCATGTGTAATTAGTAATAGTGTAGATCATGTCCATGAAGGTGCATGTGTAATTAGTAATAGTGTAGATCACGTTCATGAAGGTGCATGTGTAATTAGTAATAGTGTAGATCATGTCCATGAAGGTGCATGTGTAATTAGTAGTAGTGTAGATCACGTCCATGAAGGTGCATGTGTAATTAGTAATAGTGTAGATCACGTCCATGAAGGTGCATGTGTAATTAGTAATAGTATAGATCATGTCCATGAAGGTGCATGTGTAATTAGTAATAGTGTAGATCACGTCCATGAAGGTGCATGTGTAATTAGTAGTAGTGTAGATCATGTCCATGAAGGTGCATGTGTAATTAGTAATAGTGTAGATCACGTCCATGAAGGTGCATGTGTAATTAGTAGTAGTGTAGATCATGTCCATGAAGGTGCATGTGTAATTAGTAATAGTGTAGATCACGTCCATGAAGGTGCATGTGTAATTAGTAGTAGTGTAGATCATGTCCATGAAGGTGCATGTGTAATTAGTAATAGTGTAGATCATGTCCATGAAGGTGCATGTGTAATTAGTAATAGTGTAGATCAGGTCCATGAAGGTGCATGTGTAATTAGTAATAGTGTAGATCATGTCCATGAAGGTGCATGTGTAATTAGTAGTAGTGTAGATCATGTCCATGAAGGTGCATGTGTAATTAGTAATAGTGTAGATCATGTCCATGAAGGTGCATGTGTAATTAGTAGAAATGTAGATCATGTCCATGAAGGTGCATGTGTAATTAGTAATAGTGTAGATCATATCCATGAAGGTGCATGTATAATTAGTAGTTGTGTAGATCATGTCCATGAAGGTGCATGTGTAATTAGTAGTTGTATAGATCATGTCCATGAAGGTGCATGTGTAATTAGTAGTTGTGTAGATCATGTCCATGAAGGTGCATGTGTAATTAGTAGTAGTGTAGATCACGTCCATGAAGGTGCATGTGTAATTAGTAGTTGTGTAGATCATGTCCATGAAGGTGCATGTGTAATTAGTAGTTGTGTAGATCATGTCCATGAAGTTGCATGTGTAATTAGTAATAGTGTAGATCATGTCCATGAAGGCGGACGTGTAATTAGTAGTTGTGTAGATCATGTCCATGAAGGGGGATGTATAATTAGTAGTAGCAGAGATTATGTCCATAAAGGATGATGTGTCATTAGTAGTAATGGACATCATGTCCATGAAGGTGGATGTGTAATTAGTAGAAGTGCAGATCACGTCCATGAAGGCAGATCTGTAATTAGTAGTAGTGGAGATCGTGTCCATGAAGGTGCATGTGTAATTAGTAGCAGAGGAAATCACGTCCATGAAGGATGATGTGTAATTAGTAGTAGTGCAGATCACGTCCATGAAGGCGGATGTGTAATTAGTAGAAGTGCAGATCACGTCCATGAAGGCAGATCTGTAATTAGTAGTAGTGGAGATCGTGTCCATGAAGGTGCATGTGTAATTAGTAGTAGAGGAGATCACGTCCATGAAGGATGATGTGTAATTAGTAGAAGTGCAGATCACGTCCATGAAGGCGGATGTGTAATTAGTAGAAGTGCAGATCGTGTCCATGAAGGCGGATGTGTAATTAGTAGTAGGGTAGATCACGCCCATGAAGGTGCATGTGTAATTAGTAATAGCAGAGATCATGTCCATGAAGGTGCATGTGTAATTAGTAGTAGTGTAGATCATGTCCATGAAGGCGGACGTGTAATTAGTAGTAATGTAGATCACGTCCATGAAGGTGCATGTGTAATTAGTAGTGGAGAGTGTTATTTCAATACTGTCAAAGTTGTACTTCAAGAGTAATTGAATGATAAAGTATACCCCTCCCACCCCTTTTACCTAGGGTAAGCTGCCTCCCCTCAGATGTGGAATCTGGTCACTTGAACAGACAGATCACAGCAAGGGACAATCTTCTTACTGTGATCATAAGGAAAACCCTGTTCTCCTTGACAGGTTTTTCATGTTTTTCCTTATAGTCACTGAAGATTATCCCTCTCTGCGATCCATCTGGACAGTCTTGCTGTTCTGAGATGAGCAGTGTTACACTAGGTAAAAGGGACAGGAGGAGGATACTTTATCATTCAATTATTCCTGAACTACAACTCTGACAAAACTGAAATAACACTCACCATGGCCCAAATACTATGAAGATTAATTGGAGCTGATTTTATTATGAAACATTACTATCACTTTAAACCCTTCAGCTCCAAAGCTCTCTCTCTTAAGGGCTGTATATTTAAGCAAATCGTGGAGGGATTCTGATTTGAACCACCTGCAATGCAGGGGAGTACTAAACAGTCCACTTGAATTCACATCTGGAGTTTAACCTCTTGAACTTCTCCAACACAATGCAAACATTTCCTAGCACTCAAGAAGTTAATTCAATGGGAAATGTTGGATTTTTTTTTTAATTTGTCTCCTACGGTGCAATTTCTTTGCTCCAGAATTCCTGCATTTTACTTTGGATATAAGGATCCTTAGTCCCAAGGGGTTAAAGGGATAGCAATGTTTCATATGAAAAGCAGCTCTAATTAATCATCATAGTATTTGGACTTTGGAGAGTGTTATATCAATTCTGTCAGAGTTGTAGTTCAAGAGTAATTCAATGACAAAGTATCCCCCTCCCGCCCCTTTTACTGATGTAACATTGCTCAGCCAGATCAGAAGGGAGGTGCCCAGGTAGACTGCAGGGAGGGACAATCTTCAATTAAGATAAGGGAAAACCTGAAAAACTGGTCAAGGGGGGTAGAGATTTCATTGTTCTCATAGGAAGAAGATTGTCCCCTGCTGTTATCTGTCTGGTCTATGGACTGTATTCCACATCTGAGAAGAGATGTCTTACACAAGGTAAAAGGGATGGGAGGGGAAACTTTGCTTGTGAATATCTCTCAAACCATAAAGGCTTGAGAGATAAGACTTATATCGTTCTTCATGTAAAGTAAAAGTAAAGCTTCTCCTCCCGCCCCTTTTACCTAGTGTAAGCCATCTCTTCTTAGATGTGGAATCCAGTCCATAGACCAGACAGATACTTCTTACTGTGAGAACATTGACAAGTTTTTCAGGTTTTTCCCTTATCTTAATTGAAGATTGTCCCTCTGTGCAGTCTACCTGGGCACCTCCATTCTGATCTGGCTGAACGGGGGGGGAGATACTTTGCTTGTGAATATCTCTTAAACCATAAAGGTTTGAGAGATAAGACTTATATCGTTCTTCATGTTTTTTTAATGCCTACAAAATAAAATAAAGATAAAACGAAGTATTACTATCCCTTTAAGACTTACTCTAATGCCTCTTAGTACATGAGACTCAATGATTCTGTAGCACTTTACCAGGCTGCCCGTCCTCCCTCCCTCACTAATCCTGCACCCAAATCCGCCGTCACTTGTAAGGTCACCATCAAGGATTGGTTCCAGGGCTTAACTCACTTGTGCCTCAGGCTCTCATTGTTCCCTCAAGGAATGGAAGACGGAAGAGCTAACAGGCAATTAGGAGCCGGGGATCTCCCTTCCTGATATTGCTAAACTCATTGTCAAATAATGTTAATTAAATAAAATCACTGAACTGTTCTTCTTCCAAACAAGCTCTCAGACAGGCAAAACAAGGTCCACCTCACCCATCCTTCCCTACTACTGTCCATATCCACAGACACATGAGCAAAGGGAATCTGAGCAAATTAATTACACTAGAGGTGACAAATAAACATTCACCTTGATTTAAATTGGGCTTCTACAGTATGTACTAATGGTATAGAAACAATCAGGGGAGAATCGTGCAAAGAGATGATCATTTTTACATATCATGCCCATGTAGTCTATAACTAAATATCTCCCATTGCATAACATAGGATCTGGAGAGTTTATCTCACTGGAGAAGTTATCTCCTCTTTATCACACCTTAGTACATCTCCCCTGTAGTCTATAACTAAAGCTCTCCCATAGAATAACATAGGAACTGGAGGGTTTATCACACCTTAGTACATCTCCCCTGTAGTCTATAACTAAAGATCTCCCATAGAATAACATAGGAACTGGAGAGTTTATCACACTGGAGAAGTTATCTCCTTTTTATCACACCTTAGTACATCTCCCCTGTAGTCTATAACTAAAGATCTCCCATAGAATAACATAGGAACTGGAGAGTTTATCTCACTGGAGAAGTTATCTCCTCTTTATCACACCTTAGTACATCTCCCCTGTAGTCTATAACTAAATATCTCCCATTGCATAACATAGGAACTGGAGAGTTTATCTCACTGGAGAAGTTATTTCCTCTTTATCACACCTTAGTACATCTCCCCTGTAGTCTTTAACTAAATATCTCCCATAGAATAACATAGGAACTGGAGAGTTTATCACACTGGAGAAGTTATCTCCTCTTTATCACACCTTAGTACATCTCCCCCTGTAGTCAATAACTAAAGCTCTCCCATAGAATAACATAGGAACTGGAGAGTTTATCTCACTGGAGAAGTGATCTCCTCTTTATCACACCTTAGTACATCTCCCCTGTAGTCTAAAACTAAAGCTCTCCAATAGAATAACATAGGAACTGGAGAGTTTATCACACTGGAGAAGTTATAATCTCTATGTCACATCTTAGTACATCTCTCCTTGTAGTCTATAACTAAAGCTCTCCCATATAATAACATAGGGACTGGAGAGTGTATCTCCCTGGAGAGGTTATCTCCTCATTAGCACATCTTAGTACATCTCCCCTGTAGTCTATAACTAAATCTCTCCCATAGAATAACATAGGAATTGGAGAGTTTATCTCACTGGAGAAGTTATCTCCTCTTTATCACATCTTAGTACATCTCCTCCTGTAGTCTATAACTAAAGATCTCCCATAGAATAACATAGGAACTGGAGAGTTTATCACACTGGAGAAGTTATCTCATCTTTATCACACCTTAGTACATCTCCCCTGTAGTCTATAACTAAATATCTCCCATAGAATAACATAGGAACTGGAGAGTTTATCACACTGGAGAAGTTATCTCCTCTTTATCACATCTTAGTACATCTCCCCTGTAGTCTATAACTAAATCTCTCACATAGAATAACATAGGAACTGGAGAGTTTATCTCACTGGAGAAGTTATCTCCTCTTTATCACATCTTAGTACATCTCCCCCTGTAGTCTATAACTAAAGATCTCCCATAGAATAACATAGGAACTGGAGAGTTTATCACACTGGAGAAGTTATCTCCTCTTTATCAGACCTTAGTACATCTCCCCTGTAGTCTATAACTAAATCTCTCCCATAGAATAACATAGGAACTGGAGAGTTTATCTCACTGGAGAAGTTATCTCCTCTTTATCACATCTTAGTACATCTCCCCCTGTAGTCTATAACTAAAGATCTCCCATAGAATAACATAGGAACTGGAGAAGTTATCTCCTCTTTATGACACCTTAGTACATCTCCCCTGTAGTCTATAACTAAAGATCTCCCATAGAATAACATAGGGACTGGAGAGTTTATCTCACTGGAGAAGTTATCTCCTCTTTATCAGACCTTAGTACATCTCCCCCTGTAGTCTATAACTAAATCTCTCCCATAGAATAACATAGGAACTGGAGAGTTTATCACACTGGAGAAGTTATCGCCTCTTTATCACACCTTAGTACATCTCCCCTGTAGTCTGTAACTAAATCTCTCCCATAGAATAACATAGGGACTGTAGAGTTTATCTCACTGGAGAAGTTATCTCCTCTTTATCACACCTTAGTACATCTCCCCCTGTAGTCTATAACTAAATCTCTCCCATAGAATAACATAGGAACTGGAGAGTTTATCTCACTGGAGAAGTTATCTCCTCTTTGTCACACCTTAATACATCTCTCCCTTGTGGTCTATACCTAAATCTATCCCATATAATAACATAGGAACTGGAGAGTTTATCTCACTGGAGAAGTTATCTCCTCTTTATCACACCTTAGTACATCTTCCCTGTAGTCTATAACTAAATATCTCCCATATAATAACATAGGAACTGGAGAGTTTATCTCACTGGAGACGTTATCTCCTCTTTATCACATCTTAGTACATCTCCCCTGTAGTCTATAACTAAATCTCTCCCATAGAATAACATAGGAACTGTAGAGTTTATCTCACTGGAGAAGTTATCTCCCTTTATCACACCTTAGTACATCTCCCCTGTAGTCTATAACTAAATCTCTCCCATAGAATAACATAGGAACTGGAGAGTTTCTCTCACTGGAGAAGTTATCTCCTCTTTATCACACCTTAGTACATCTCCCCTGTAGTCTATAACTAAATCTCTCCCATAGAATAACATAGGAACTGGAGAGGTTATCTCACTGGAGAAGTTATCACCTCTTTATCACACCTTAGTACATCTCCCCTGTAGTCTATAACTAAATCTCTCCCTTAGAATAACATAGGAAACTGGAGAGTTTATCTCACTGGAGAAGTTATCTCCTCTTTATCACACCTTAGTACATCTCCCCTGTAGTCTATAACTAAATATCTCCCATAGAATAACATAGGAACTGGGAGTTTATCTCACTGGAGAAGTTATCTCCTCTTTATCACACCTTAGTACATCTCCCCTGTAGTCTATAACTAAATCTCTCCCATAGAATAACATAGGAACTGGAGAGGTTATCTCACTGGAGAAGTTATCACCTCTTTATCACACCTTAGTACATCTCCCCTGTAGTCTATAACTAAATCTCTCCCTTAGAATAACATAGGAAACTGGAGAGTTTATCTCACTGGAGAAGTTATCTCCTCTTTATCACACCTTAGTACATCTCCCCTGTAGTCTATAACTAAATATCTCCCATAGAATAACATAGGAACTGGGAGTTTATCTCACTGGAGAAGTTATCTCCTCTTTATCACACCTTAGTACATCTCCCCTGTAGTCTATAACTAAATCTCTCCCATAGAATAACATAGGAACTGGAGAGTTTATCACACTGGAGAAGTTATCTCCTCTTTATCACACCTTAGTACATCTCCCCTGTAGTCTATAACTAAATATCTCCCATAGAATAACATAGGAACTGGAGAGTTTATCTCACTGGAGAAGTTATCTCCTGTTTATCACACCTTAGTACATCTCCCCTGTAGTCTATAACTAAATCTCTCCCATAGAATAACATAGGAACTGGGAGTTTATCTCACTGGAGAAGTTATCTCCTCTTTATCACACCTTAGTACATCTCCCCTGTAGTCTATAACTAAATCTCTCCCATAGAATAACATAGGAACTGGAGAGTTTATCTCACTGGAGAAGTTATCTCCTCTTTATCACACCTTAGTACATCTCCCCTGTAGTCTATAACTAAATCTCTCCCATAGAATAACATAGGAACTGGAGAGTTTATCACACTAGAGAAGTTATCACCTCTTTATCACACCTTAGTACATCTCTCCTGTAGTCTATAACTAAAGATCTCCCATAGAATAACATAGGAACTGGAGAGTTTATCTCACTGGAGAAGTGATCTCCTCTTTATCACATCTTAGTACATCTCTCCTGTAGTCTAAAACTAAAGATCTCCAATAGAATAACATAGGAACTGGAGAGTTTATCACACTGGAGAAGTTATAATCTCTATGTCACATCTTAGTACATCTCTCCTTGTAGTCTATAACTAAAGCTCTCCCATATAATAACATAGGGACTGGAGAGTGTATCTCACTGGAGAGGTTATCTCCTCTTTATTACGCCTTAGTACATCTCCCCTGTAGTCTATAACTAAATCTCTCCTATAGAATAACATAGGAACTGGAGAGTTTATCTCACCGGAGAAGTTATCTCCTCATTAGCACATCTTAGTACATCTCCCCTGTAGTCTATAACTAAATCTCTCCCATAGAATAACATAGGAACTGCAGAGTTTATCACACTAGAGAAGTTATCACCTCTTTATCACACCTTAGTACATCTCTCCTGTAGTCTATAACTAAAGATCTCCCATAGAATAACATAGGAACTGGAGAGTTTATCTCACTGGAGAAGTGATCTCCTCTTTATCACATCTTAGTACATCTCCCCTGTAGTCTAAAACTAAGGATCTCCAATAGAATAACATAGGAACTGGAGAGTTTATCACACTGGAGAAGTTATAATCTCTATGTCACATCTTAGTACATCTCTCCTTGTAGTCTATAACTAAAGCTCTCCCATATAATAACATAGGGACTGGAGAGTGTATCTCACTGGAGAGGTTATCTCCTCTTTATCACACCTTAGTACATCTCACCTGTAGTCTATAACTAAATCTCTCCCATAGAATAACATAGGAACTGGGGAGTTTATCTCACTGGAGAAGTTATCTCCTCTTTATCACACCTTAGTACATCTCCCCTGTAGTCTATAACTAAATCTCTCCCATAGAATAACATAGGAACTGGAGAGTTTCTCTCACTGGAGAAGTTATCTCCTCTTTTCACACTCTAGTACATCTCCCCTGTAGTCTATAACTAAATCTCTCCCATAGAATAACATAGGAACTGGGGAGTTTATCTCACTGGAGAAGCTATCTCCTCTGTATCACACCTTAGTACATCTCCCCTGTAGTCTATAACTAAATCTCTCCAATAGAATAACATAGGGAACTGGAGAGTTTATCTCACTGGAGAAGTTATCTCCTCTTTATCACACCTTAGTACATCTCCCCTGTAGTCTATAACTAAATCTCTCCCATAGAATAACATAGGAACTGGAGAGTTTATCACACTGGAGAAGTTATCTCCTCTTTATCACACCTTAGTACATCTCCCCTGTAGTCTATAACTAAAGATCTCCCATAGAATAACATAGGAACTGGAGAGTTTATCTCACTGTAGAAGTTATCTCCTCTTTATCACACCTTAGTATATCTCCCCCTGTAGTCTATAACTAAATCTCTCCCATAGAATAAAATAGGAACTGGAGAGTTTATCACACTGGAGAAGTTATCTCCTCTTTATCACACCTTAGTACATCTCCCCTGTAGTCTATAACTAAATCTCTCCCTTAGAATAACATAGGAACTGGAGAGTTTATCACACTAGAGAAGTTATCACCTCTTTATCACACCTTAGTACATCTCTCCTGTAGTCTATAACTAAAGATCTCCCATAGAATAACATAGGAACTGGAGAGTTTATCTCACTGGAGAAGTGATCTCCTCTTTATCACATCTTAGTACATCTCTCCTGTAGTCTAAAACTAAAGATCTCCAATAGAATAACATAGGAACTGGAGAGTTTATCACACTGGAGAAGTTATAATTTCTATGTCACATCTTAGTACATCTCTCCTTGTAGTCTATAACTAAAGCTCTCCCATATAATAACATAGGGACTGGAGAGTGTATCTCACTGGAGAGGTTATCTCCTCTTTATTACGCCTTAGTACATCTCCCCTGTAGTCTATAACTAAATCTCTCCTATAGAATAACATAGGAACTGGAGAGTTTCTCTCACCGGAGAAGTTATCTCCTCATTAGCACATCTTAGTACATCTCCCCTGTAGTCTATAACTAAATCTCTCCCATAGAATAACATAGGAACTGGAGAGTTTCTCTCACTGGAGAAGTTATCTCCTCTTTTCACACTCTAGTACATCTCCCCTGTAGTCTATAACTAAATCTCTCCCATAGAATAACATAGGAACTGGGGAGTTTATCTCACTGGAGAAGTTATCTCCTCTGTATCACACCTTAGTACATCTCCCCTGTAGTCTATAACTAAATCTCTCCAATAGAATAACATAGGGAACTGGAGAGTTTATCTCACTGGAGAAGTTATCTCCTCTTTATCACACCTTAGTACATCTCCCCTGTAGTCTATAACTAAATCTCTCCCATAGAATAACATAGGAACTGGAGAGTTTATCACACTGGAGAAGTTATCTCCTCTTTATCACACCTTAGTACATCTCCCCTGTAGTCTATAACTAAAGATCTCCCATAGAATAACATAGGAACTGGAGAGTTTATCTCACTGTAGAAGTTATCTCCTCTTTATCACACCTTAGTATATCTCCCCCTGTAGTCTATAACTAAATCTCTCCCATAGAATAAAATAGGAACTGGAGAGTTTATCACACTGGAGAAGTTATCTCCTCTTTATCACACCTTAGTACATCTCCCCTGTAGTCTATAACTAAATCTCTCCCATAGAATAACATAGGAACTGGAGAGTTTATCTCACTGGAGAAGTTATAGCCTCTTTATCACACCTTAGTACATCTCCCCTGTAGTCTATAACTAAATCTCTCCCATAGAATAACATAGGAACTGGAGAGTTTATCTCACTGGAGAAGTTATCTCTTACACCTTAGTACATCTCCCTTTGGAATGTTAACAAACTCAGTACCGAACAACTCCAGTGAGACATATATTTACTTACTTTGCTATGTAAATGTTGCAACAGGAGTCAAATATTGTGTTTAATATTTGCAGACATCATTATGGTACATTAAAAATGTTAATGTGTAAAATGATGCCTAACCCTAAACTACTAAAAGGCACTCCACAACCCTTATCCTAACATACCCTTTACCAAACCCATCAAAACAAGAGCTAGCTACATTTTTAACAATTCCATTTTAAATGAGCCATATTGACATCTATGATGTGAATGTGTTGATTGGATGGTCACTATTTAATCAGCTCCATTGCAGAAGGATACATATTTACTTAAGGCAATTATAGTTAAGTTATAGTCAGGTTATTTATTGACTAAATAAGCAGATTTAGGATGCAAGCTTTCAAGACATCTTAGGTCTCTTCCTCAGGCATGTTATACAGATAAATATGAAAACATCTCTGTTAAATACAAGTACACATTACATTGTTCAGAATGGAAATCATATAAGATAGCTCAGTCCAGACCCAGGTTCTTTGATCAGTCATTGGTAAAGGAGTGTGATGCAAACTGCAGTCAGGAAGTATGAAAGGTATTTACACTCCTAGTGGGACTGTTGTAAAGCTTAATCCAAAATGTGATAATGTGACAGAAATTCTCTCTCTCTGTTCAGACCATTATTAAAGTGTACCATTAATTTAACCTCCCATATTTTTCTATTCCGCTGAGTGCGAAATAGACCCATCAATATAGTCAGTTTAATAGATATGAGATAGATAGATAGATAGATAGATAGATAGATATGAGATAGATAGATAGATAGATATGAGATAGATAGATAGATAGATAGATAGATAGATAGATAGATACATAGACAGACATGAGATAGATAGATAGATAGATAGATAGATAGATAGATAGATATTAGATAGATAGATAGACATTAGATGGATGATTGATAGATAGATAAATAGATAGATAGATAGATATGAGATAGATGATAGATCGATAGATAGATATGAGATAGATAGATAGATAGATAGATAGATAGATAGATAGATAGATAGATAGATAGATTCGATAGATAGATAGATAGATAGATAGATAGATAGATAGATAGATTCGATAGATAGACATGAGATAGATAGATAGATAGATAGATACATATGACATAGATAGATAGATAGATAGATAGATAGATAGATAGATAGATACATAGATACATAGATACATAGATATGAGATAGATAGGAGATAGATAGATAGATATTCGATAGATAGATAGATAGATAGATAGATAGATAGATAGATAGATATTCGATAGATAGATAGATAGATACATAGACAGACATGAGATAGATAGATAGATAGATAGATAGATAGATAGATATGAGATAGATAGATAGATAGATAGATAGATAGACATTAGATAGATAGATGATAGATAGATAGATAGATAGATAGATAGATAGATAGATGATAGATAGATAGATAGATAGATAGACATTAGTTAGATAGATATGAGATAGATAGATAGATAGATAGATAGATAGATAGATAGATATTAGATAGATAGATAGACATTAGATAGATAGATGATTGATAGATAGATAGATAGATAGATAGATAGATAGATAGATAGATAGATAGACAGACATGAGATAGATAAATAGATAGATATGAGATAGATGATAGATAGATAGATAGATAGATAGATAGATAGATAGATAGATAGATATGAGATAGATAGATAGATATATTCGATAGATAGATAGATAGATAGATAGATAGATAGATAGATAGATAGATAGATAGATAGATAGATATATTCGATAGATAGATAGATAGATAGATAGATAGATAGATAGATAGATATATTCGATAGATAGATAGATAGATAGATAGATAGATAGATAGATAGATAGATAGATGATAGATAGATAGATAGATAGATAGATAGATAGATAGATAGATAGATAGATAGATAGATAGATAGATAGACAAAAGTTTTAGGCAGGCGTGAAAAAATGCTATAAAGTAAGAATGCTTTCAAAAATAGACACGATAATAGTTTATTTTTATCAATTAACAAAATGATAGTGAGTGAACAGAAGAAAAATCTAAATCAAACCAATATTTGGTGTGACCACCCTTTATCTTCAGAACATAAATTCTTCTAGGTACACTTGCACAAAGTCAGGGATTTTGTAGACATATAGTCAGGTGTATGATTAAACAATTATACCAAACAGGTGCTGATGATCATCAGTTTAATAAGTGGGTTGAATCACAATAATTAACTGAAACAAAAACAGCTGTGTAGGAGGAATAAAACTAGGTTGTTGTATCTTGTATTTCAGGAGATCCAGCACAATTCATCATAACTGTAAGCTTTATTTGGAATACCTGCACACACAACAGAAACCCTAAAGCCTATTTTAAATCTGTAGTCTGTGTAAAAGAACTTCAGTTCCTTTTAACATTGTCCAACGAGATAATTTTTTTTATATAAATCGACCTGACATTGGTTGCTTTCCGTCACAGGATGACCTGGCTGGCAAGTCAGCTGAGCTTTGCAAAGTTTCTTTGGCATCTTCATTGTCCAGCTGCAATGGAGTGTTCAGTGTATCCTCACAGGTTTCCTTTTCTGTCATTGAATCGATGGGAACTGATAGAATAGCTATTAAATGTCTACTATTCTTACTTGTCATAGGAGAGGGTATGACCCATAAATAAATACAGACACATTAATATTTTGGGGATAACAGACCACGGCTTTATTTAACTATTTACTCACATATTATTGTTCTTCTTCAACACAAGAATAATTAATCATGAATCAATAATCAATCAATAACTGACAGTCCTTGCCAATCAGCCAACCTTGAAACCAAGCATGGCCAAATTGTCCGGGCTCATGCTAAACTCTTCAGCACTACCGCTGATCCCAACGTTCGTCAGCACTTACAGCTGACTCCACCATTCTTCAGCACTTATAGCTGATTCCACAATTGTTCAGCCCTTATAGCTGACCCCCAAGAAAATTACCCCATTGGCCATCCACCTTTAGTTTCAATGGGTAACCTCCAGCGACCTAAGGCCGGGGCAAACTCCCAAGGGTTTCCGCCCTAGGATAAAATCCCCTAACTTTACCACATCAATTATCTATTTCTGAAAACCATGCAAGGACTATCTGCCACAGGGCCCAATTGTCAATACCTTGATCAGTTGGGCCCCCCGCCACCAGGCCCGATGGTCAACGCCCTGACCAGTCAGCCCCCTACCTCCACTAATGCTTTGGTCTGAACCCCCAACACTCACCAGCACACCAAACTGAACGCACACAGCCCACATTAGGTACACCTCCACACAGAACCGAACACCGCAGACAAAGCCACCAAAACAACCATAGACATCCATCCACATACCAGTCAAGCAAATTGCACCCAACACCGACAAGCAGCCAACCAAGAGATAAAACAGCCAAACTCCATAGCCCTGTGCCCCCATACTCCCGGCCAACACCAGTCACATTGGGGGGGGAATCCAGACCAACCAAACAATAACCAGACGAGTGCAGAGAGCAAGACCCCACACGCAACCCACCACACAGCGAGGGTGCCGAAAACACCAACCGCAAAACACCACCCGTAAAATCAGAAGGGCTGAAAAGAAAATAAGGCATTGTATGTTCATTCAGTCCACTCACCTAACCCCAGACCCAACAGCCATAAGTCCACAGAAAGCAAAAGAGAAGAAAAAGAAGGGCGCTCCCTAGTGCAATAAGTCTTGCCAATAACGGACCACCACCAATAAACACCGTACTCACAGTGTTCAAAATCACTAATAGTGATCAGCATACATAAATCGAGGAATCTGACTGCCCCCACTCAGTCAATTTGGAAAGGTGGATGCTGCGTCTTCTGAAAACACTCCTCAAATGTAGATGGAAAGCCTTAAACACAAGAAACAAACGAAGAAGGAAGAGAGCAAACCACCAGACCAATATTCACAGTTTGATATCAAATAGGACTCAATATGGTACTCACAATTGGAGATCAAATAGCTGGTACTCCGAACCAGCTAGATCAAACAGGGATGTGTAAGACTGCCCCGTTACAGTCAACCAATCTCTGCAAATGAAGCTCAGGGTCCTCCAAGTATAATATTTAATTTATTGAAAAATACATTAATAAAAAATAACAACATGCCGCTTTTTCATGCACTTTTTTTTTCATGGGCTGTCGCTCAACTACCAAGCTGTAGGCATAATTACCTCTAGAGCCAGATGGCAGGTGCCTCAACAGATCCCGTCTCACTGGCAATCTCCATGGTTCTGCAACATACAGGTGGAGCAGAAGCTGAAATCATGTCCTCTCCTCCCATGCCAGAAAGTTAGAGCATCTATCAAATGTACTCTGCCTCTCTCTCTCTCTCTCTCTCTCTCTCTCTCTCTCTCTCTCTCTCTCTCTCTCTCTCTCTCTCTCTCTCTCTCTCTCTCTCTCTCTCTATATATATATATATATATATATATATATACACATATACATATATATATACAGTGAGGGAAACAATTATTTGATCCCCTGCTGATTTTGTACGTTTGCCCACTGACAAAGAAATGATCAGTCTATAATTTTAATGGTAGGTTTATTTGACAAGTGAGACAGAATAACAACCAAAAAAATCCAGAAAAATGCATTTCAAAAAAGTTATACATTTATTTGCATTTTACTGAGTGAAATAAGTATTTGACCCCTATGTAAAACATGACTTAGTACTTGGTGGCAAAACCCTTGTTGGCAGTCACAGAGGTCAGATGTTTCTTGTAGTTGGCCACCAGGTTTGCACACATCTCAGGAGGGATTTTGTCCCACTCCTCTTTGCAGAACCTCTCTAAGTCATTAAGGTTTCGAGGCTGACGTTTGGCAACTCGAACCTTCAGCTCCCTCCACAGATTTTCTATGGGATTAAGGTCTGGAGATTGGCTAGGCCACTCCAGGACCTTAATGTGCTTCTTCTTGATCCACTCCTTTGTTGCCTTGGCCGTGTGTTTTGGGTCATTGTCATGCTGAAATACCTATCCAAGACCCATTTTCAATTCCCTGGCTGAGGGAAGGTGGTTCTCACCCAAGATTTGATGGTACATGGCCCCGTCCATCGTCCCTTTGATGCGGTGAAGTTGTCCTGTCCCCTTAGCAGAAAAACACCCCCAAAACATAATGTTTCCACCTCAGTGTTTGAAGGTGGGGATGGTGTTCTTGGGGTCATAGGCAGCATTCCTCCTCCTCCAAACACGGCGAGTTCAGTTGATGCCAAAGAGCTCGATTTTGGTCTCATCTGACCACAACACTTTCACCCAGTTCTCCTCTGAATCATTCAGATGTTCACTGGCAAACTTCAGATGGGCCTGTACATGTGCTTTCTTGAGCAGGGGGACCTTGCGGGCGCTGCAGGATTTCAGTCCTTCACTGTGTAGCGGATTACCAATTGTTTTCTTGGTGACTATGGTCCCAGCTGCCTTGAGATCATTGACAAGATCCTCCCGTGTAGTACTTCAAGGGAGTCCTCCTAATCTCAGCTTGTTACCTGTATAAAAGACACCTGGGAGCCAGAGATCTTACTGACTGATAGGGGGTCAAATACTTCTTTCACTCAGTAAAATGCAAATCAATTTATAACTTTTTTGAAATGCGTTTTTCTGGATTTTTTTTGTTGTTGTTCTGTCTCTCACTTTTCAAATAAACCTACCATTAAGATTATAGACTGATCATTTCTTTGTCACTGGGCAAACGTACAAAATCAGCAGGGGGTCAAATAATTTTTTCCCTCACTATATATATATATATATATATATATATATATATATATATATATATATATACTAGGAATGTGGGACAGCATTGCCCATCATGTTATGACAGTGGAGTGCACGTGTAGAAACGCAGACACACTGATAAACACAGATATATGCAACACACAGGCAGACACATACACACAGTGAGCAGCAGAGAAATGCAAAAGACATGCACACACACACCGGAGATGCACACATGGACACACATCTGTAACAGAGATGTACACACACACACACTCAACATACATGTGCAGACACACGTGCTCACACAGGTAACAGATATATGCACACACACAGGCAACAGACATACAAACACAAGAGAGGGGACACTGACCACTAAAGCAGTGATTCTCAGTTCCAGTAATCAGGACATACCAATAGGTCAGGTTTTAAAGGAGCAGTAAGCTTTTGTTATGAAAAAACATATACTGTAGGGCTTTTCCTGTTGAGTAAAATAAGGTTACTCACACTGCTATGAAATGCCTGATTCCAGAGTTACTACAGTTTAAACTCTTGTTTTTTTATACTAGTTGTGCCCTATAGTGGACAGTTTCCAATCAGTTATTTTGTTACATTCTTGTTGAGAGAAAAGTCACTGACTCAGTCAGAACTTTCAGGAAGTAATCATACTGCACTTCACTTCCTGACAATTTCGAACCATTATAACTTTTGACAACACCAACTGACAGTGATAGGACTGACTCGTTTTACTCTGCAGGGAAAGCTCTTTAATTTTCATTAAAAAAAAAAAAGACTTGCTCTTTTAAGGATATCCCTACTTAAGCACAGATAGTTAGGCCACAGATTAAAAATACAAATTAACTTTGATTTAAAGGGATAGTACTGTTTCATAATAAAAGCAGCTCTAATTAATCATCATAGTATTTGGACTTTGGAGAGTGTTATTTCAATACTGTCAGAGTTGTAGTTCAAGAGTAATTGAATGACAAAGTATCCCCCTCCCGCCCCTTTTACTGATGTAACACTGTTCAGCCAGATCAGAAGGGAGGTGCCCAGGTAGACTGCAGAGAGGGACAATCTTCAATTAAGATAAGGGAAAAACCTGAAAAACTTGTCAAGGGGGGCAGGGTTTTCATTGTTCTCATAGGAAGAAGATTGTCCCCTTCTGTTATCTGAGAAGAGATGGCTTACACTAGGTAAAAGGGGTGGGAGGGGAAACTTTGCTTGTGAATATCTCTCAGACCATAAAGGTTTGAGAGATAAGACTTATATCGTTCTTCATGTTTTTTTAATGCCTACAAAATAAAATAAAGATAAAACGAAGTATTACTATCCCTTTAAATGGGGTGTTTCTGCAGGAGAAGTCTCCAAAATAGCAAAGTCATTTGCTGGATAACTCACTAGCATGCAAGGGATTAAATGTCCCATTAAAATCTATGGGAATTCTGGGAATTTCTATCTCTCTCTGTTATGTTGCAACTGGTAAGTCCCAGAATTATTGCACTTTTATTCTGAGAGGAAAGCTCATAGAGGTGTAGTTATAATTTTATTTATAGACTTACGGCGGGTGACAGAAATAGTAAACAAAACCAGTTCAGGAATGCAGCAGTCGAAATCAGAATTTTATGTAACTCGAAGCGGTTTTGAAATAGTGAACTACACTATATTTAAGAGCGAGTTTCATATTATAAAAATGTAATTATAGTGTCCAGTTAAAGGTTCTGTAAAACATCATAACAGAGTGAGTCATGTCTATTTCTGATGTACTCTGTAGGTTACTCAATGGAATAATGCGTCAGTCCTGCCTTCTCTAGCTAATGCTCATAGGACAAATATATTTAATCGTCCAATTCCAGAAAACAATAATACGTCACCAGTCTTGCCCAGGGGCGATTTTTCTAAAAAGGAAGATACCAGGTCACCTAATTCTTGGTGAGAAAATAGCCAATTCAAAGTCACTATTAAAAGGTGACGGGTGACTGGCCTGACATGACCTGGGTAAAAATCATCTCTGGTCTTGTTCTCATACAGAACCTGTAGAAATCAGTTATATCCTCATCCATCCTGCACCCAAATACACAGACTATACATTCAAATATATAGACTATACCTCCAAAGTAGTAAAAAATGTGTCAGATGTTAGTAGAATTAACCTTAGTGGGGTATGCTTAATCAGTTCACTTTTAAAAAGTCGCTCAGAAAAGAGCATACAGCTAGGAGGCATGTTAACCCCTTCCCGACAAGTGACTTACCAGGTACGTCACGAAAAAATGTCACTTAGTGACAAAGGACGTACCTGGTAAGTCACGGAAGTCATTCACTTTAATGGGAAAAAAAAAAAACCCCGCAGTTAAGTGCCGGCCGCGTGTGCTCGCGGCCGGTCACTAAGGGGTTAAACATGTCACCATGATCAAAAGGGGGACATGAGAATCTTGCCGTGCATGACAGCGCGAGATTCTCATGTCGCGTCCTGAAAGGTCACTGCATACCTTGGCCCACATAGTAGTCATCATAACTGAGAGCAGTAATAACGAAACAGATTCCTTTGGGTTTGATGAAAATACGATTTGGAATGAATTGTACCTCCATTACTAATCATACCTTGTCCTCCTAGTAACCCGTTGGCCGTATACATTGGTCCGCATCCTTTTAACCCCTTGCACTTTTAGGCTGGGGTGATCTGCACCACATTGCACTCCTTGATCCGCTGACCATAGTACAGAGAGATCAGGGCCATAACTAGGTGTCTGAAGTGAAGCCAGAATAGAAAGTTAACTACTGTGCTGGCTTCACTTCAGACACCTAGGTATGGTCCTGATCTCTCCAGCCTTAAAGTGCCACGGGCAAGTGATTAAGAGGATGCGGACCAATGTATACGGCCAACGGGTTACTAGGAGGGCAAGCTATGATTAGTAATAGAGATACAATTGATTCCAAATAGTATTTTCAGCAAACCCAGGGGAATCTGTATGGTTATTATTGCTCTCAATAATGATGTTTACTATGTGAGCCAAGGTATGCAGTGACCTTTCACGACGCAACATGAGAATCTCATGCTGTCATGCAGGGTGAGATTCTCATGTCGCCCTTTTGATCATGTCAACATGTTTAACACTCCGACTAGCAGAGCGCTCTTTTCTGTGCAACTTTTTAAAAGGATACCTGCATAATCCAACCAAATTTACAAACACCCCCTGCAAAAAAACACTTATTAGTAATCCTGATGTCCAGTGGGATCTTCAACACCCTGGTCAGCTACTGTCCATCTTCTTCTTCAATCTTTCTTCTTCTGTCTTCTTCTCGTCTGTCTTCTTCTCTTCATCTGCTGTAACGTATGATCCTGTAAAAAGAAAAGGTCCACATTAAAAATATGTATTTCAGTAAGGTATGTGTCACAATGTGCCGGCACTACAATTCCAATAAATAAAATGAGGCGGAACAATTGGTGGCAAATACATGTGTAATAATACGTCAGTCCTGTCTTCTCTATCTAATTCTCATAGGACAAATGTATTTATATTTATTCGTCCAATTCCAGAAAATAATAATACGTCACCAGTCTTGCCCAGGGGTGATTGTTCTAAAAAGAAAGATACCAGGTCACCTAATTTGTGGTGGGCAAGGATGAAAAGGTGACGGGTGACCGGCCTGGCATGACCAGGCTAAAAATCATCTCTGTCTTGTCCTCGTACAGAACGTATAGAAATCAGTTAGATTCTCATCCATCCTGCACACAAATACACAGACTATCATTATTCATATGGAGTGACATGAACTAGGGTTATTAACCCCTTAAGGACCAAGGACGCACATGTACATCATGGAGTGAACGTACCTAAAGGACCCAGGACGTACATGTATGTCATTGATTTCAGGGCTCCTTGCGTGGCTGCACGCCATTCGGGGAGCCCCCGATCAGATCCCCCCCAAAAAAATAATGCTCCGTGGTCCTTAAGTGCAGCTGCGGGGCTAGTCCTTAAGGGACTAAATACATTACGATACTTTAAATTCATTTTAAAGGGAAGTAAAAACTACCTATATGTTGTGCTAATAGAACACAAAGCAAAGTGGAACTAGTCAGTTATAGGGACGGGCGAAAATTCTCCCCTCAAACTGAAATCGGTGAAAAATGGCACTTTCCGATGGACGGAAAATTTCCTACGAAAAGTGCCGTTTTGCTTTGCAATGCGTTGCATACCCCTCTGGCATTCAAAGGGTTATAAATTAGAATTACTTCAAGTATAAAATACACACATCCCATAAAGTCAACATACAACAAGAAATAATATCTGAGCAAAACTGGTAAAAACTGAGAGCGGAGGCTCTAAACTTCGTTCCTAGATATGTGAGTAATCATTAGTTGCATGAAATAATATGATGGCAGGCGACCACGGCACCAACAGGAAGATGAATACATGTCTGACAACCTCAGTGTGCTAATAGCAACCAGCACATTAATAATCTCTGTACTCTGAATAAGCTGCTGCATAAACATAGAGAAGACTTTCTGTTGGCCCAATCCAGAGCAGGGTAATTCATGCGCTCACGTGCTTGCAGATTGACAGGAACGCGTTGAATTGATGCCAGATTCGCTCATGGCTAACCGGAACAGGAAAGACGGCAACAACACACGCTTGCAGTTTGCTTAGAACATAACACAGGCGAAGAAGGGAACAATATGCATTAATTGTGGAACAAATACTACAAGAAGGTCAACCAGACTCAGAAGTAGGGGTGGACAAAAGGTCCCATTGCGTTCCAGTGAAAAAATCAGCGAAAACCATGTTGTTGTCTGTTTTTTCATGGGAAAATCCACTTTGAAAACAGATATTAAAATCTTCTAATTTTCGCCCATTGGCCAAAATTCTTCACCATCATTTCAATGGATAGAAAGTTTTGTCCATTGATTACTGTGGTTTTCGCATTTTCTCTATAAAAACGTGACACATTTGCGGAAGTGAAACACGATAGAAGCAGCTACAGAGCGAGGTAGACATGCTGTGCTGTTCTGCTGTGATTTGCTTGGAAAACTGAGGCAGAAGAGGCTCCTAGTGACTCCTATCACTATGAGAAAGTTTATAAGTAATAAAAGGAGGAACTGGAAGGACCCTTATGTGTCCACTGAGTCCAAGGAGGAAGTGAGCACTACAGAACCAATGCTGTCCAGTCCCCCTAAATCACCCCAGGGGATCTTGGAGAAATGAATGTCAAAGGAGGAACAAAAGGGTAGCAGTGAGAGAAGGACAGGTCAGCTGCCTGTTCCTGCTGTCAGACGTGCTGCCCCTGTTACCACTATTACTGTTCCTGCTGTCAGACGTGCTGCCCCTGTTACCACTATTACTGTTCCTGCTGTCAGACGTGCTGCCCCTGTTACCACTATTACTGTTCCTGCTGACAGACGTGCTGCCCCTGTTACCACTATTACTGTTCCTGCTGACAGACGTGCTGCCCCTGTTACCACTATTACTGTTCCTGCTGTCAGACGTGCTGCCCCTGTTACCACTATTACTGTTCCTGCTGTCAGACATGTTGCCACCAGTGCTGAACCTTCTGTCACCAATACTGTGCCTGCCACCAGTGCTGAACATGCTGTCCCTACTGACACCGGTGCTGAACCTGCTGTCACCAATACTGTGCCTGCTGATAGTGCTGAACCTGCTGTCACCAATACTGTGCCTGCTGATAGTGCTGAACCTGCTGTCACCAATACTGTGCCTGCTGATAGTGCTGAACCTGCTGTCACCAATACTGTGCCTGCTGATAGTGCTGAACCTGCTGTCACCAATACTGTGCCTGCTGATAGTGCTGAACCTGCTGCCAGTGCTGAACCTGCTGTCACCATTACTGTGCCTGCTGATAGTGCTGAATCTGCTGTCACCAATACTGTGCCTGCTGATAGTGCTGAATCTGCTGTCACCAATACTGTGCCTGCTGATAGTGCTGAACCTGCTGCCAGTGCTGAACCTGCTGTCACCAATACTGTGCCTGCTGATAGTGCTGAACATGATGTCACAATTACTGTGGCTGCTGATAGTGCTGAACCTGCTGTCACCAATACTGTGCCTGCTGATAGTGCTGAATCTGCTGTCACCAATACTGTGCCTGCTGATAGTGCTGAATCTGCTGTCACCAATACTGTGCCTGCTGTTAGTGCTGAATCTGCTGTCACCAATACTGTGCCTGCTGTTAGTGCTGAATCTGCTGTCACCAATACTGTGCCTGCTGATAGTGCTGAACATGATGTCACAATTACTGTGGCTGCTGATAGTGCTGAACCTGCTGTCACCAATACTGTGCCTGCTGCCAGTGCTGAACCTGCTGTCACCAATACTGTGGCTGCTGATAGTGCTGAATCTGCTGTCACCAATACTGTGCCTGCTGATAGTGCTGAACCTGCTGTCACCAATACTGTGCCTGCTGTTAGTGCTGAATCTGCTGTCACCAATACTGTGGCTGCTGATAGTGCTGAACCTGCTGTCACCAATACTGTGCCTGCTGCCAGTGCTGAACCTGCTGTCACCAATACTGTGGCTGCTGATAGTGCTGAATCTGCTGTCACCAATACTGTGCCTGCTGATAGTGCTGAACCTGCTGTCACCAATACTGTGCCTGCTGCCAGTGCTGAACCTGCTGTCACCAATACTGTGCCTGCTGTTAGTGCTGAATCTGCTGTCACCAATACTGTGCCTGCTGATAGTGCTGAACCTGCTGTCACCAATACTGTGCCTGCTGTTAGTGCTGAATCTGCTGTCACCAATACTGTGCCTGCTGATAGTGCTGAACCTGCTGTCACCAATACTGTGGCTGCTGATAGTGCTGAATCTGCTGTCACCAATACTGTGCCTGCTGATAGTGCTGAACCTGCTGTCACCAATACTGTGCCTGCTGATAGTGCTGAACCTGCTGCCAGTGCTGGACCTGCTGTCACCAATACTGTGCCTGCTGCCAGTGCTGGACCTGCTGCCAGTGTGTCTTGTAATAATCAGGAGGGGTAAGGAGAAGATGATGACAAGTGTGACAGCAGAGAACCCTAAAACGAGGCAGGGCTGCCTGATGCACCTGTTATTCCAATGCAGCTCTGCATAAACTGGCTTTTTTTTTTTTAACCCTTTCAGTTCTGGGTTACTCCCCTATTCTTACCTTAGAAGGAACGCTGCTTGTGTCTGATGTCCTGCGTACCCCCTGGTGATTCTCTCACATGGGGAGGAGATGGAGGACGTGTGTCACAATGCCCCCCTGTGTGGGAGTGAGACATATATTACTGAATGACACTCACGTTGGTCAGTCAGTCATTGAACATTTACGAGCAACACTGCAACCAGCAATGTCACCACATGTGAATGATCCATTCAGCTGCAAACAACATGAATGCATCCAAGTTGCAGCATTTGGTGATAGGGTAATGTGACCATAGTAACACAGTAACATAGTAACACAGTAACATAATAAATTAGGTTGAATAAAGACACAAGTCCATCAAGTTCAACCTTCTCCTCATACCCTGGTGACTGAGAATTAAATATTTTTCCTGCTACCAAATATGCGAGTCTTTATCAGACCTTCCTGATCTGCCTACTAATAAACAGTATAACTCTGTATGTTCCCTTTTGAAAGAAATGTGTCTAATCTTCTCTTAAATGTATCCATTGTATCTGCCATAACCACCTCCTTGGGCAAAGAATTCCACAATTTAACAGACCTTACTGTAAAAAACCCCTTCCTCTGCTGAAGTCTAAACCTCCTTTCCTGTAATCACAAGGGGTGTCCCCTGGTCACCTGATCAGGTCTTGGAATAAATAACTCACCACAGAGATCCTTGTATTGACCTCTCATTTACTTGTACAGTGTGATAAGGTCTCCTCTTAGTCGTCTTTTCTCTAGAGTAAATAAACCAAGTTTGTCTAGTCGTTCCCAGAATGACATAATGTGGGAGAGGGGTAGAATAAAAATTATACCTTTACTGGTAACTAAGTGGATCTAGGGACAACTTAGGTCTCTTCTTCAGACATAATTAGAATAATAATTCTTATTATGCCTGAAAAAGAGACCTGGTAGGCTATGAACTAAGGCATGATAATGTATAATGGATTAAGAGATAATAAAGTGGAGATGACTTCCGCAGTGATATCACTTATCCAGTTCCTATATTATTCTATGGAGCCGATGCACTGTGATGTCTGCAGCATTTGAGAGGTTATTGAATAGGAGCCATGGAATAACACAGGAACTGGAGAAGTGATATCACTGGAAAATGTATCTCCGCTTTATCACCTCTTTATCACACCTTAGTGCATCTGCCCACTAGTGTCTTGAAATCTTGCATCCTAGAGCCATTCAGTTATCCAATAAAGGTATCATTCTTACGCTACCAGTCTCCTGATTTTCCTGTGCCCAATACAGTACCAGGCATATTACATTTTCATTCTGCTAGACAGCATAGGAACCAGCGTGACGCTGCAGTGTGTTTTTTTTTTATCAGTATCCCGCAGTAAAATGGTGACCTGCACACCTTACATTAGGGTGTGTTATGCAGGACAAAACTCCCACCACTAGGGGGCAGTTGGTTTCATAAGGGTGCATTTAGCTCAGAATTAATAAGACAGCTCTAAAGTTACCTGTGTCAGCAATGCAAAAAAAATCAGTGCAAGCTGTAGGAATTATTACTGTAAAATCTTAGGCATAATAATCACAATTTTACCCTTCTTCACCTTATGTGAAGTAGGGGGTGCATATTATACACAAGAGTTTTTTTATTTTTATCTTGCCACATTTAAAAAAAAAAAGAGGGCTGCCAGATACCTTCCCTCCCTCCCCCACCGCAATCCGCTCTCAAAATAATCCTTATTTACTTCCACTGAAGTCCCCATCTTCCCTGTGAGTGGCATGCTTGCATTTTCTGCGCGTTTCCATCATTGCACTGTTAGGACCTTCCGTCTATGGTATTGCCCTGCAAGGACCTAGAGATCACAGGGCATTACCATTGGCTGGAGGTGGAAATGCAAGCACGCCACCTGCAGGGAAGATTCAGTGGAAGTAAGGATTATTTTGAGAGCAGATTGCGCTGGGGGAGGGAGGGAAGGTATCTGGCAGCCCTCTTTTTTTTTTTTTTTTAGTAAGGTGAAAAACAAGGGTGTGTATGATACATAGGCACTCTTGTTTTCCCCTAAAATTTTGGGTATAATATACAGGTGCGTATTATACCTGAGATTTTGCAGTATTTACCCCCCAGTGGTGAAACTGGTTTTGTTCAGATGCCCTCCTCCACTTTTTCTTAGAGAATTAGCCTTATGGACTTGTATAAAGTCACCAAAATCACAGTCACTGCTGCCAGAGAGTCAGAATGTTCTCCAGAGACTGGAAGGAGGAAGAGGGAGAAGTACTGAGACAGAAGATTTGCCTCCCTAATATTGCAAAATACTAATTATCATGTCAGGTCAATGACTGTGTCACATAAACAACTGGATTGTGTCTCTTCCTAAGAAGCACCCACATATAAAAACATTCCCCGTTAATGCACCCTGCTGTGTAAACACTGTAAGTCCCGTCACAATGTTCCACCCATCAATAGTGTAAACTCAGAGGTTGGCGCAACAACTGGATTGTGTCAAGAACACCTAAGGATTTGGGCAGCCTAGGACAGGATTCCATTTCAGCTGGTAAATGTTATCACTGTTTTTATTGCACAAATTACTATTGTAGGTTATTTTTGTTTATAAAACCAGTGATGATGTTGGCACTTGCAATGCAATCCAGCTCTTCACCCTTTGAGCGACAGAGGGCTACGCGACGCATACCTCTGCAATGAATTGCGCACCCCTCTGACACTCAAAAGAACACTCTCGCTGTTGCTGGACCACAACGTCATTATTCTCCATTTTCCAATAACTGTCCAATCTCTTGATAACTCTCATTAGAAGATCTGACATGGAGTGTTACCATCTTAGGGCTGTTCTGCAATGCATTTAGCACCCATCCGGCAAGCAAAAGGTTATTTCTGTTTGTGTTGTGTCTGCTTATTTCCCCTGTAGCACCCTTGTTGGTCTTCATATAAAATTAGAAGAATTCATGCGATCAGTGTGAAATCAAAGTGAATTAAGTGTGTGTGTCATTAATTTCTTATGATGACTTAAAGGTAGGCAGGCAATGTAACAAAGTGGTGGGGAATGCAAGCAGGGTGCTGGGTTGTATAGCTAGGGGCATTAATAGCAGAAAAAGGGAAGTGGTCATGTCACTCTACAGATCTCTAGTTAGACCTCACCTAGAGTATTGTGTACAGTACTGGAGACCACATCTCCAGAAGGATATTGATACTATAGAGAGAATTCAGAGAAGGACTACTAAAATGGTGACTGTTTTACAGGAAAAGAAATATCAATATAGACTAAAGGATCTGAACATGTATAGCTTGGAGGAGAGAAGAGAGAGAGAGGGAATATAATAGACACATCCAAATACATGAAGGGATTCAACAAAGTGCAGGAGGGAAGTACATTTCAAAGGAGTAAAATGTTAGGACAAGCGGCTATAGTTTATGTCACGGGAACCCCATGGCCCTTGGCTCCTGGAGGGGCCTGGGGGTCAGCCCCCTCCTTACAGATCATGGATTCCACTCAAGTGGAAGCACCTTTGCCAGCTTACCAGTCCCCTCTCAGGTCTAAGTCACCCTGTGCTTATTGGGGGCACAGGGTGACTGGGAAAACCCGCCTGGTCTGCCCAAAGCAGACCCAACAGACTAATCAGCCCTGAGGGCTGTGTGCATCTCACCAGGACGAACCTACAGACTCTCTGGACTGTTTTAACCAGTATTACGACTATTGGAGTTAATATTGCTTTGGGGAACTATTCTACACAAAAGAACTGGAGTTCACGGGCTGGCGACAGCCGGCAGGAATAGTGCAAAGGACTGTAGGGGCTGGCTGGGGACAAGACTTCTGGGTCTGGAACTGTTATCCCAAGAACCCCAGAGAATGTGGACATTTCTGGGCCCAAAGAGACTGACAACCTATCATGACGTCCGTGATTATGCGACATTCTGACAGTCTTGTTACTGGTGCCTTCTCATTGGCTGCGCTGTACAGCTCCTCCCAGTGACAGCCTTTTTATACCCTGGGCTGTTACTTAGCTTTTGCCCTTTCGTGGTGCACCTGATGCCTAGCACTAGTTTTGTCTACTTGATACCAGTGTATGACCCCGGACTGCCTGACTACGCTCTTGTTACTGTTCCTGATTCTGTGTACCGATTCAGATTGGCTGACATTCGTGCTTCCTGTTCTGACCCGGCCTGGCTGACGTTCCTGCTCCGTGTACCGACCCGGCAAGACTGACGACCCTGCTCCGTGTACCGACACGGCTTGGCTGACGTTCCTGTGCTGTGTACCGAATCGGCTTGGCGGTGGTTCCAGCTTCCTCCGTGTCCGGCTGGGAGAAGACCTGGCAGTACCTGCTGCTGTTTACTTTGCACATCTCTCACGTTACTGTGCCTCCCAGTGTTACGGTACTCCGTTACCGTGTGCAATCCAGTCCGAGGGTTTTGAGTCTCAGTGTGCCAGTGCTCCTCCACACCGTTCTAGTGATCGCTTGGTCTTCCACTTTGGGTTCAGTTGGGCGCATCCGGTAGTCTGCCCAGTCCTGACCATAGCGTTCATTAACCCCTTGGGGGGTGGTGCCTTGTTCCACTACTTGCTACACCAGTTTTGTTACATCTCCGGTATTCTGTGCGGTTGGTATTCCATTCTAGGTACAGTTGGGCGCTTACGGTTGCCTTCCATCTTATACCTATACGCACATTAACCCCTTCGTGGGTAGCAAAGGCACACGGTGGTGGATAGTCTCGGTAGGGCCTCCGTTCCTGGCACGAGCTCTGACTCACCTTTTCGTAGTCTCCAGTGGGCGTCCACCGTTGCAATCCTCCATTCAGGTGAATCTTGCCTGTTCGCTGCTGCCGTTCTGTCACTGTCGCCTCCTGCTGCCTATAGGCGACATTGGGCCTCCGCTATTCTGGGCTATTTAGTCAGTGGCTCCACTGGCCTTATTGGACTCTATTACACTGTATCTATCAAAGTTATCTGACCTGTGTCAGTATTGTGATTATATGTCCATACTGGGCTAACTTGCTTGTAACCTGTCCTGTGTCAGTTATTGCTGCTAATTGCTGGACCAGTGAGGGTTACACCATTCCTTGTGTGCTTTAATAAAATTGTGTTTTACCAACATCTACCGTGTCTGAGTGTACTGAACCGTAACACAACCATGGACTGCTGGCTTCCTGCCAAGGAAATGGGCAGTCAGGGTATTTGAGTTTGGCCAAGGATGCTACAAATGTATACTGCAGTCCCTCAAGCCTTTTGTTTCATTGTTCACCCTCACCCAAGCTCTGTGTGTATTGTAGCCACTCCAGTCATTGTAGGTCTGTGAACTGTCCTGAGACCCCCTGTGGTGTGCTAACCTAATCACGACTGGCCCTTTGTATTGTGTTGTACCATTTGTTGCAAGCCTTTTGTGTAGTAATGCAATCATGTCTGTGTTATTGTAATTGCTGGGACCTTCTGTTGTTGGCCCTTAGTCTTGTATATTGTGATTGTATTATCCCTGTGACTCACCTATTGTATCCTGCCTGCCCATGTATTTCAATGTAGGTTTTGTGTATAAATATGTGTGGTTTGTTCCAATAAAGTCAGTTGTTATTTTAACCCCAAGACACTGGTGTTGTCTGATGCTTGGGAGGAAAGCTTGCTGTATCCAGAGTGTGCTCTTGGTACCCTGACACTAGTTTTGCCTAGTTTTGGGGTCTATTGCGGTATGCTGTTGCATGTCCATCTGGTTCGTAGCGGAAGAAGTGACCATTGATGGGGACACCAAGACTGGGTGTCCGCTGGTACCATCACAATGTCTCCTTCTGATAGAAATGCATCTAATCTTATCTTAAATGTATGCATTGTGTTTGCCATTTCGACATCCTTGGACAAGGAATTTCACAATTTAACAGACCTTACTATAAAAACCCTTTCTCTCATGATAGTCATAGTTTAAATATTTATGAGAAATATTAGGAGGAGGGATACACCCCCTGAGGGCTGTATAATTAGTATTTAGCAATATTTGGGAGGCAAATCTTCTGTCGCAATACTTTTCCTCTTTCCACTAAACTGGGGAACATTCTTGCCCTCTGGCTGCTATGACTGATTTTGGAGCCGATCCCAATGCACTGGCCACTTTCACCTTTACAGACCCAATTTATACAAAGAAAAGGGGGGATTTCTCTAATGACTGCTCTATTGGATACATTGACTAATTAATTATGAAACCCTGATAATTAATGATTTAGAAAAGAAACATTAAGGGACTGGAGGAAAAAGTGAAAATGTGTTATAAGTTAGACCATGACAAACTCAATGATTTAAATAAGTTTGATTGATAAGAAAAAGAAGACATTTGATCAGGATCTCGTAAAAATATTTGATATATTGTTCAAAAGAGAAAACCTGGCTATTTAGATAAAGATTAATCTGTTGGGGTATGCAGTGAGTCAAAATCTCTAAATCTTACCAATAAGATATTGAAAGAACTTTCAAAACAGAAGTTAACTTTTTTACAGATGAGGATATCTCAACACAAATCAAAGAACCCCACCAGTAGGGAATGCAAGAGAACTTGTACGCAGGAAAAAGTGGGCATACAAACAGGCAGAAATTAATTGGGATAGACGCTAGCACAATGTGACAATCTGCACAGGATTAAGTTGTCATCTCCTTCTCTCACAGAGCTCCACAGACAAGTCCTCTATAAACATTTGTCCTACTATGAATACATGTGAAATCATGACTGGTCATCATACCGTTACATGCAAATTACTTTTATTTTTATTGTTTTTGCAACTGAAAGGGAGAACAACATGCAGGATCAGTCAGTGCTGGAATGGAAACTACAGATGAACAAAATCTAAAACTCTCAATGTGATATTTTTGCAGAAAGTGAACGTACATAAAGTTTCTGCACCTCCCAAAAAGAAATCTACCTTCACGCCTCAAATGAGTATTTGCCCAGCCATACAATCATTCACTAATTTAATTATTTGGGATCTGCTATGTTTACCTGATATTAATACTACAAGAATCTAAGATGTTAAGATGAGAGGATATGGTAATTAAGCTGTCGGATAAAGTCAGATATATAGTCATCTGACCCAGTGATATGTATGTTGAGGAAGCTGTGAGACAGGTTAATGATCCTAGGCGTTACGAAAAGTTTCTGGTTAATCCTACAGAGTATCTTCAACAGATTAATCAAAAATTGATTTCTGATATTGCAAAGCAGAGCATCAGATCCCAAAATAGATTATGTATTTTCACAAGTACCGCATCCAAGTGTATCTACTGCTAAACACTCACAAAAATATCTCCCATCCACCAAGTAGACGTCTAGTCTCCGACAATGGCAGCTTCACCGAAAACACAAGTTAATGCATTGACTACATCTCATGAGAGATAGAGACACAACTGATATATTGTCCAACATTTACATTTTTCAGATAAATTCAAATACACTATTGGTGACTTTTAATGTTGAGTCACTATATATATATATAAATCGTTCTTCAATATGGACTACAAGCAGTATTATCTCCAATGAGATGACAGAGGGAGTGATGAAGACAGAAATCCTTCTGCATAGCCTCTCTTATCTTAAAGAGATCTTTTCTTTTTTTAAAGATTAGTTTTTCCTCTGAATCAGAGGTTTAGATATGGGAATGCACCCACAAATATCAATTTGTACCTCAGGTGATAGAAAGAACTAGTGTGTGATATTCCGATCATATCCATTTGTGGTTGCACTGTATTGATGATCTGCTCATCCTATGAAAGAATCCTAAGGAATTAACTGAGGGAATTTGTTGATGTTGTCAATAATGAGATGAACGTCAACTGAGCATCAATTTGACACTGGATAGCAGTGACAAGTCAGTATGTTTTCTGGACATTACCATTATTCTGGGAATAAAATATTTACTTCTGACATATCTGTTTCATAAAACCACTGCTACTAAATAGCCTGCTACATTTTACCAGCCAACAATCAAAAAACCATGAAGTGAAATATGCCCATGGGTACATCTATCAGGCAAAGAATGCATTGCTATGATGTAGAGACATGAATCTATTGATCCATTTCCTTTCTTTACAAAGGAAAGATAAGAACTGTAGCAAACAAGCTTACACTACACACCTCTAGTCCTATTTGTTGTTTCAACACAATGATGTCTCAAGTGATTCTTCTCTCTTTACAATTGCCAGTGGAACAATATTGTCATAAATTTTGAGTCAGCATTGGCACATATTTAGCTGCGAGCTTGATTTACGGAACTAACTGGCTGGTAAGGTATCCATTTGTTGTAACATACAGTTGAAAACATACAGTAATCATCTGTACAACAAATCTAGATCAGTGACAAGTGGCTCTTGTGCCATTGGGCCTGCATAGGTGCCAACATATGTTTAGGATCAAGACTGAAGTGGACAGATTTGGAGGGTGTATATTCTATCAGAGACTTTATCATTTGCCAAACTATGGCAGAGATTTATTGTCTATAGTATCCCTGTGGTCTGCAGTACCTGGAGAAGACAATGAGAAAGTTGAAAACACACTTAGAATAACTTTGAATTCCCATCAGAATATAAATGTATCCACCAAACAAGTCATTTCTGTGGCTAGGCATTTTTGTAGTAATATATAATGTATTTTGGGTATAATAATATAAATGCAACATATAGTTTAAATGGTGTTTCTCTGGGGAAATCTACAAATGAAAAGGATTTGGGAGTAATGGTAGACAATAGACTTAACAGTAGCATGCAGTGCCAGCTGGCAGCTGCAAAGGCCAATAAGATATTGGCATGTATTAAAAGGGGTATTGACTCAAGGGAGGAAGATATAATTATACCTCTTTACAGGTCCATGGTAAGACCCCACCTAGAATATGCTGTTCAATTCTGGGCGCCCTTTCTGAAAAAGGACATTATGGAACTAGAGAGAGTGCAGAGGAGGGCTACAAAACTAGTAAGGGGAATGGAAAGTTTTAGTTATGAAGAAAGGCTAGAAAAGTTAAACTTGTACACGCTAGAGAAACGGCGTCTTAGAGGGGATATAATAACACTATATAAATATCTTTAGGGCCCATACAAAGGGCTCTCCAAAGACCTGTTCATTAACAGAACAGTACACAGGACAAGGGGCCACCCGCTTAGACTTGAGGAAAGGAGATTTAATCTACAACAACGGAAGGGATTCTTTACAGTAAGGACAATAAAGGTATGGAATTCACTGCCTGAGGAGGTGGTGCTATCAAATACATTAGATGCCTTTAAAAGGGGCCTGGATACTTATTTAAAAGAGCATAATATAGAGGGCTATGTACGTTAGTATTGGGATTAATATTTACTTAGGGCTTGTTGATCCAGGGAGAAATCTGATTGCCATTTGGAATCAAGAAGGAATTTTTCCCCCCATTCAAGGCAGAATTTGAAATTGCTGTATTGAGGGGTTTTTTTTTGCCTTCTTTTGGATCAACAATGGTAAACAGGAATAGGAAAAGGGTTGAACTAGATGGACACAAGTCTTTTTTCAACCTAAATTACTATGTCACTATGTAATGCCAATCGCTCTGGACTCAATGCATGGTGCCTTCAGAGGATTTCCATGGACATTAGATAGGGTGATCTAGAAGAGACATTGCTGGAAAACGAAATTTGTTGGGGTTTTCTCATTACTTCTCTTTCACCTCATGGTCTCAATGAAGAATAGCATATTGGGGTACGAAATTATTTGTCCGCCTGTTATTCGTTTTTTCCAATAAACCTATAAGGATTATTACATTTGATCTCACCATACTACTGTCTGTTACTTATCTTACACAAATTACCGTGATGTACAATTCATGGAACATCCTGGTAACATATGTATGTAATATAGCAGGGCAGCCAACCCAGGTGATCAATGGCTACGAACAGCGCATGTTGTCAAGATATTTCTGAATGATCCCAGGAAGAAAAATAGTAAAGTCATAATATAAATATGCATGAAATTGTTCAACGTTATGCTATATAATGCATAGTATATTTGGCAATGTCTGTATCAATCAAATCAAGTCAAAAGTTTTCCCTCTCCGGCCCCCTTCCATCACGTCATGCAGAGTTCTCTGAGATCTGAAATTCAGTCACTCGAACAGACGGATAGCACATAAGGGTCAATGCTGTGTGTGTGTGTCAGTATAAGAATACCCTGCCCTTCCTCATGAAGGGGGGGAGAGTTTTCCTTATAGTGACACATTATTGTCCCTCCCTGCAATCCACCAGGACCAGCTTTTGGATTTCAGTGAACTGTGAATGACGTGATAGAAAGGGCAGGAGGGGGAACTTTTGACTCTATTTACTAGAAAAATTGGAAGATACAGACATTGCCAAAGATACTGTGAATTATATAACATAATATTGAACAATCATATGTATATTTTTATTATGATACTATCCCTTTAAAGAGATAGTAATGTTTAAAAATAAAAACAGCTCCAATTAAGTTTCATAGTATTTGGGCCATGGAGAGCGTTATTTCAATTCTGTCAGAGCTGTAGTTCAAGAGTAATTGAATGATAAAGTATCCCCCTCCCGCCCCTTTTACTGATGTAACACTGCTCACCTCAGAGCAGCAAGACTGTGCGGATGGATCGCAGAGAGGGACAATCTTCAGTGATCATAAGGAAAAACCTGAAAAACCTGTCAAAGGGCGCAGGGTTTCCTTATACTCACAGTAAGAAGATCGTCCAGAAAAACAGGGATCCCCAGTAACGAGGTGCACCTGCCTTTACATCACTATGACTGGACTCATACATCCAGATAAACAGGGATCCCAGTACTGAGGTGCACCTTGTCACCGTTGCTCCTGGCCGCGTCCTTCGCGGCGGCACTTCCGGGTTGCGGTGGCGATCGGGCCGCGCATGCGCAGAGTCCCCTCGCCTTCAGCCGGGCGGATGCGCATGCGCCGAGCCCGGCGTTCTATTGGTCGGTCCTTCTCCTGTGTCCTTGCGGCATCCAGCCGAGCCCCTCTCGCTCTCCTAGCCATTGGTCAGCCTTAGTATTTGAACGGGCTGCCCCTGACATTGGGCGCCCGTTCCATTAGTTAGTGCTCTGGCTAGGTTTTGGGCTCTGGTCCTCTGCTCCAAGTTTGTTCGTTTTTCACTCCTGGTATTGACCCTTGGCTTTGCTCCTGACTTCTCCAGATCTCCACTCCTGGTATTGACCCTTGGCTTCGCTCCTGACTTCTCCAGATCTCCACTCCTGGTATTGACCCTTGGCTTCGCTCCTGACTTCTCCAGATCTCCACTCCTGGTATTGACCCTTGGCTCTGTTCCTGACTACTCCAGATCTCCACTCCTGGTATTGACCCTTGGCTCTGTTCCTGACTACTCCAGATCTCCACTTCTGGTATTGACCTTTGGCTCCGCTCCTGATCTCGCCTGAACTCCGTTCCCAACTTGACCCTCGGCTTCGCTTGACCATTCCTGTTGCTCAGCCCTCATTACCTGGTATCTCGCCCGACCTGCCGGCCTGGTTACCCAACGGTTCCTAGGTACTCCTATCCTGGTTGCACCCCGGCTCAACTGGGGTGGAACAATCTGGTTTCGCGACCAGCACCTTTAGACAGCTTCGGCTGCAGCAAAGGAGTACCTGGCACGCCGTCACCGCTCTCAAGCTTCGCACCCCAGCTCCGTACGCTAGCATCTTACCTGAGCCGGCACCCCTCGGGTTCCTCGCAGCCGGGACCGTGACAGTTGGAACGGGGCCAACATTCGTGGCCAGGGATCGGTATGGACCCTACGGACGTATCCCGATTATCCGCACGACTGGACGAGCAGGAACGAGTTCTGTCCTCTCATGCCGCGCACCTGCAAAGTCTGGAGACTAAATTAGATGCCATCCTGGACCTACTGCGTTCCTCAACCGCTTCACCCTCGGCAGCGCCAGCCCCCTCTACTTCCGCTGCTTCCGGTATTTCAGCTACTCCTCCTCCGGGGTACGTACCCCCTCGCATCCCGCTCCCGGATAAATTTACTGGCCGGTCAGCTGACTTCCGCGGATTCCTGAACCAGTGCCAGTTGCACTTCAGGACTCTTCCGCAGACCTTCTGTACACATGCCTCCCGGGTCTCCTTCATTATCTCTCTCCTTAAAGGGGAAGCGTTAGCTTGGGCTTCGCCCCTCGTGGAACAGCATTCACCTCTGCTCGACGATTCTAATTCGTTTATTGCAGCTTTCAAGGCCGTTTTCGATGCCCCTGGCAGAAGCGCCTCAGCTGAATCAGCCCTTCTGGCTCTGCGCCAAGGAACCCGGTCTGTTAGCCAGTATGCGGTAGAATTCCGCACGCTCTCCTACGAAACTGATTGGAACCAGGGAGCTCTGAAGGCGGCTTTTCGGCGTGGGCTTAGCGAACGCATTAAAGACGCCTTGACCTACCGTGATATCCCTGACGGGTTGGAGGATCTAATTTCCTTGTGTCTGGACCTGGACAGGCGCTTGCAGGAAAGACAACAAGAACGAGACCGCAGCAGGAGGCGGGTACCCACTGTTGTCTCCCCGCTGGAGGACCGTCCTGCAACTGAAACCCCCATGGAAATCGGAGGGGTCACCCGGCTGTCCGACGAAGAAAGGCAACGACGACGAACCCAGGGCCTCTGCTTATACTGTGGCCAGGCGGGTCACCTGCTGCGGCGTTGTCCCGTACGCCCGGGAAAAGACAGCGCTTAGCCGACATCCGAGGCGGTCGCCTAAGCCAAATCCAACAGCCTCCCCAAGGACGATCCAGAGTCTTTGTTCCAGTTTCTATTCGATGGGCAGCCCATACCGTCACTGCTGCCGCCTTTGTCGACTCCGGTGCAGCCGGACTTTTTATTGACGAGGTCTGGGCTCAGGCCCATGGCGTGCCCTGTCGTACCAAGAAGACCCCTTTACTCGTCTCCACGTTGGATGGCGGACCCTTGGGTACAGGAAGGATCACACAGGAGACTGAGTGTTTGGTCTTGACTACCGGGTTACTGCACTCTGAAAAGGCGTGTTTCGATCTGGTATCCTCTCCATTCGCCCCGATTGTCCTGGGGCTCCCTTGGCTTCGGCGCCATAACCCCGTCTTTAACTGGCTGACCGGCGATCTCACTCAGTGGAGCAAGACCTGTTTGACGACCTGTCTCCCCGCCAACCCGGTCTCCCCTCGGCCTTCTGTCTCGGCTGCTTTGTGTCTTCTCGATGCCTTACCCGCTGCCTACTATGAATTCCGGGATGTCTTCTGTAAGGCCCAGGCTGAACGTCTTCCTCCGCATAGGCCTTACGACTGCCCTATTGATCTCCAACCCGGAACCCAACCTCCCAGAGGGAGGACGTTCCTGCTTTCTCCTCCTGAGATGGAAGCCCTAGCCACCTATATCCAGGAGAACCTGGCCAGGGGCTTCATCCGTCCCTCCACCTCGCCTGCCGGGGCTGGATTCTTCTTCGTCAACAAGAAAGACGGCTCCCTTCGCCCTTGTATCGACTACCGTGGGCTAAATCGCATCACCATCAAGAATAAGTACCCTCTCCCGCTAATCCCTGAACTATTCGACCTTCTCCAAGGGACCAACTGGTTCACTAAGTTAGACCTGCGGGGGGCCTACAACCTGGTTCGTATCAGGCCTGGGGACGAGTGGAAAACGGCGTTCAACACTAGATATGGGCACTATGAGTATTTGGTGATGCCCTTCGGGCTCTGCAACGCCCCAGCCGTCTTCCAGGCGTTTGTTAACGATGTCTTCCGGGATATGCTGACTTCGCATGTCGTGGTATATCTTGATGACATTCTCATCTTCTCTCCCACTCTCCAGCAACACAGACTCCATGTCAAAGCCGTTCTCCAAAGGCTGCGTGAGAATGGGCTGTATGCTAAACTGGAGAAGTGCGAATTCGAGAAGAACAAACTCTCCTTCCTGGGGTACATCGTCTCCAGCTCCGGACTAGAGATGGATCCTAAGAAACTCACGGCTGTCCTCGACTGGCCTCAACCCACGGATCTCAAGGCGGTACAACGCTTCTTAGGCTTCGCCAATTACTACAGGAGGTTTATCCGGGGTTACTCCTCCCTAGTGGCGCCTATAACAGCCCTGACCAAGAAAGGAGCGGACCCCCAGCTCTGGTCCGAAGAAGCCATGTCCGCATTCTCCGCTCTGAAGACCGCCTTCACCTCGGCCCCTGTTCTCCGGTACCCAGACATCACTCGGCCTTTTGTTCTGGAAGTGGATGCATCCGAACTGGGAATCGGGGCAGTCATATCCCAGAGAGACCCAACTACTAACCGCCTCCACCCATGTTCCTTCTTATCCCGTCAACTAACGTCAGCAGAAAGGAATTACGATGTGGGGAACCGAGAGCTATTAGCCATGAAGGCTGCTCTTGAGGAATGGCGTCATCTCCTGGAGGGCTCCGGTATTCCTTTCCTTGTCTACACCGACCATAAGAATCTGCAGTACCTGGAGAAAGCCAAGCGCCTCACGGCCCGTCAAGCCCGGTGGGCTCTTTTCTTTTCTCGGTTCGACTTCACCATCACCTACATCCCTGGCACTAAGAATGTGAAAGCGGATGCCCTGTCCCGTCTGTTCACTGCCCCTGTCCCCAGGACACCACCAGAACTTATCCTGCCATCCTGCAAGATCCTTTCAGCGCTCTCTACGAAGACTCTGGCTGAGATCCAACAAGCCCAAAAAGACCTAGACCCGTCTTGTCCTGTGGGAAGACTCTTTGTTCCTGTTCGTTTCCGTCCTGAGATCTTGCTTTGGGCCCATCAGTCGCCTACCTCCGGTCATCCTGGTGTAGATCGTACCTTAGACCTTGCGCAACGTCAGTTTTGGTGGCCCTCCATTTCTCGGGATACAAAAGACTTTGTTCAAGGCTGTCATCATTGTGCCAGGCATAAACGGCCGCGCTTCCGCCCGGCAGGTCTTCTGCAACCCCTTCCCATACCGTCCTCTCCTTGGACCCACATAGCCATGGACTTTGTAGTCGATTTACCTCCCTCCAAGAAAAACACAGTTATCCTGGTCGTAGTGGATCGTTTCTCCCGCCAGGCGCATTTCATCCCTCTGCCCAAACTACCCTCCTCTCAACAGCTGGCCGAGATCTTCCTCCGGGAGGTGTTTCGTTTGCACGGCCTCCCTCTCCAGATCGTGTCTGATAGAGGCAGTCAGTTCACCTCCCGGTTCTGGAGGGCTTTTTGTGCACGCCTGGGTATTGCGGTGCACTTGTCTTCCGCCTACTACCCACAGTCCAACGGACAGACCGAAAGGACAAATCAGGCCCTCAAACAATATCTAAGACTGTTCGTGGAGCCATTGCAAGATAACTGGACAGACCTCCTTCCGCTTGCGGAATTCGCCTTCAACAGCTGTCGTCATGAGTCACTTCAGTGCTCTCCCTTTTTTGCCGCCAACGGGTTCCATCCAACCTCCCTGCCACTATCATCATCCTCTGGTGTCCCAGCTGTGGATTCCCATGTGGGTAATCTGGAAGCCCACTGGCAACGGATCCGCTCGAAGCTGGTAGCTGCCGTGGCACGGTACAAGAGGTCGGCCGATAAGCGGCGAACTGCTGGTCCTCGATTGCAGCCTGGGGATGAGGTTTGGCTATCCACCAAGAATCTGCATCTCCGCCAACCTTCTGCCAAGTTCGGTCCTCTCTATGTGGGGCCCTTTCGAATCCGCTCCCAGATTTCTCCGGTGACCTTTGCCCTTGACCTACCTCCCTCTATGCGGATTCCTGACTCCTTTCACATATCCCTTCTTAAACCGCTTCTTCGCACCCGGTTTACTCCTTCGTCGGTGCCGGTGCCCCCTGTTCGGGTCGACGGCCAGGAGGAATACGTTGTTCGGAAACTCCTGGATTCCCGCCTGGTCCGGGGGTCCCTCCAGTATCTGGTGGATTGGAAGGGCTATGGCCCTGAGGAGCGTTCCTGGATTCCCGCTCGCGACGTCCATGCCCCGGCCCTTCGGCGTGCCTTCCATTGTGCCTTTCTGTTGAAACCCGGTCGTCCGGGGGCCTCCCGTTGAGGGGGGGGTGGTGTCACCGTTGCTCCTGGCCGCGTCCTTCGCGGCGGCACTTCCGGGTTGCGGTGGCGATCGGGCCGCGCATGCGCAGAGTCCCCTCGCCTTCAGCCGGGCGGATGCGCATGCGCCGAGCCCGGCGTTCTATTGGTCGGTCCTTCTCCTGTGTCCTTGCGGCATCCAGCCGAGCCCCTCTCGCTCTCCTAGCCATTGGTCAGCCTTAGTATTTGAACGGGCTGCCCCTGACATTGGGCGCCCGTTCCATTAGTTAGTGCTCTGGCTAGGTTTTGGGCTCTGGTCCTCTGCTCCAAGTTTGTTCGTTTTTCACTCCTGGTATTGACCCTTGGCTTTGCTCCTGACTTCTCCAGATCTCCACTCCTGGTATTGACCCTTGGCTTCGCTCCTGACTTCTCCAGATCTCCACTCCTGGTATTGACCCTTGGCTTCGCTCCTGACTTCTCCAGATCTCCACTCCTGGTATTGACCCTTGGCTCTGTTCCTGACTACTCCAGATCTCCACTCCTGGTATTGACCCTTGGCTCTGTTCCTGACTACTCCAGATCTCCACTTCTGGTATTGACCTTTGGCTCCGCTCCTGATCTCGCCTGAACTCCGTTCCCAACTTGACCCTCGGCTTCGCTTGACCATTCCTGTTGCTCAGCCCTCATTACCTGGTATCTCGCCCGACCTGCCGGCCTGGTTACCCAACGGTTCCTAGGTACTCCTATCCTGGTTGCACCCCGGCTCAACTGGGGTGGAACAATCTGGTTTCGCGACCAGCACCTTTAGACAGCTTCGGCTGCAGCAAAGGAGTACCTGGCACGCCGTCACCGCTCTCAAGCTTCGCACCCCAGCTCCGTACGCTAGCATCTTACCTGAGCCGGCACCCCTCGGGTTCCTCGCAGCCGGGACCGTGACACACCTGCCTTTATATCACTACGACTGGACTCATACATCTAGATAAACAGGGATCCCAGTACTGAGGTGCACCTGCCTTTATATCACTACGACTGGACTCATACATCCAGATAAACAGGGATCCCAGTACTGAGGTGCACCTGCCTTTATATCACTACGACTGGACTCATACATCTAGATAAACAGGGATCCCAGTACTGAGGTGCACCTGCCTTTATATCACTACGACTGGACTCATACATCTAGATAAACAGGGATCCCCAGTACTGAGGTGCACCTGCCTTTATATCACTACATGTGCTACCATTAAAAACATTCTTGTAATTGAGCCAGGGCCCAAAAGGACCAGTAGACTACCAGTACACCTTTACAGTCCCAACCCTTTCCGCTCACTGTGAGGTAGTAATTTAGTATCTATACCCAACTGTCCTGCTGAAGTTTGTCATGGGTGTGTGATTTCAGAATATTTGCAGAGCTTTGGTAATTGTAAGTTGAGTAAATTGTGTACATATTGACTGGTCCATCTATATTGTTTTGGTAGTGGGCCTCTACTTAATTTGCATTCTGCTTGTTTTATTAGCGGTATAATGAGCATCAGACATAGGTGGCCACTATCCTCTATAGATCTTGCAGTGTGTGATTTGAATTCTTTCATTACCTGTAGTGCAAAGAGGAAATTATTTCTATATTTAATTATCTGTTAGGGTTTTAAAAGAGAACTAACACATTATGATAACAACTCCCCACGAAACTTACTATGGCCTTACAATTCTAATGGCACCTGTGATTTCTGCCCACGTGGCTTTGTTGAAGCGTACTCTTCAATCAATTCTACATATCATATACATGGAGGCGGACATGACAGTTGCTGGAAGGACCACAGGACCTTATACTCATTGCACAAGGTAATCTTAAGTAGGTTCATGCACTTTAACTCCATCAGTCTGAAAAAACTGACACCAACTGCCATGTCCGCCTCCATGGGCATGGCATCCAGGACTGGTTTGAAGATTTGATCTCCTGAACCAAGGCACATAGGGCTATTAGGATTTTGTTGGCTGGCAGGGGTTATTATTAGCAGATGTTAGTTCTCCTGTCCATCCCTCCACCATGATTTAGTGTTATCTTTTGTTAGAAAAGCTTTGATATCGGCACAGATTAGAGACAAGTGCCATGATGTTCGGTTCTGTATTAGTCTCTTCTCCCAATTCCATCTGTGATGCTGGGAAACTGGTGGGACATTAGTCACCAGGTATAATTCAATTGAGAGAGAAAGCTCTACAAATCTGGCCTTTTAATTTATTTTCCTTGTGTACTATTGCCAGTTATGGCTAAGATGAAAGAGCTGAAAGCCGTTGTTCACTACTGTCTGCATTGCACAGTGGGACTCTAGAAGATTCTCTAACAACGAGCATCCGTTCTCATTGCCAGTCAAACCACGTGCCTACCAGACAACATTTTGAGAACAACGGGGAAGTCATGAGGTGCAAAATCGGTACGTGTGCTCTCTGTTCCTATGTAATATATAGCAGAGCACCTAGACAGTGGTGGGCAATGTGAGGTCCTCCAGCTTACATCATTCCCACCAGACAATGGAACTCTAGTCTGACAGAACCAGATAGCTTCGTATTGTCCAATGTGATGTGGGATCCCAAACCTGGAGCTTGTACCCACCTAATACATTATCAGTGTACTGTGCAGTTAATAGTAGGAGCTGGCAACAGGACCCAGGACTTCAACCATGAAACCTTCAGCTTTAATTCCCCCAGCAAGTAAATACCTGGAAGTTCTCTTCTAGGATAATGAACTGTTAACTAACACTGTGCAGACAAAATGAACCTCTTGGCTCATAGGGATGCCTTCAGGGCATTACTTTGTGTCTACTTAAGAGTCTCCCTTTGATTCCCCTCTCGCCAAGGGGAGGGCCTTTCCTCTGTGCCAGAAGTTCCAGCTATATATGATGTGATGCCCCCTTTTTGGTCTTTACCAATCCTTTTATTTAAACAAAAGTAACCCTTTGCACAATATTTATATTATTCTTTTATTTGCATTTTATTTATTTGATATTTTGAAGAAACACAAGAAATTATAGATATTTTTCTTTGTCATGGACATTTCTACAAAACAATATATATCAGATCCTCACTAAATGTATCCCCAGTACAGTCAGGGCAGACAAGGCTCACCAATAAATGTATCCTCAGTGCAAATAGGACAGACCAGGCTCCCCATTAAACATATCCCCAGTGCAGACAGAGAAGACCAGGCTCCCCACTAGATGTATCTTCAATGCAAGCAGGGCAGACCAGGCCCCCCACTAAATATATCCCCAGTTAAGACAGGACAGACCGGACTCCCTCCTCACTAGATGTATCTTCAATGGAAACAAGGCAGATCAGGCTCCCCACTAAATATATCCCCTGTTCAGACAGGGCAGACCAGACTCCCTCCCCACTAGATGCATCTTCAATGCAAACAAGGCAGACCAGGCTCCCCACTAAATATATCCCCTGTTCAGACAGGGCAGACCAGACTCCCTCCCCACTAGATGTATATTCAGTGCAGACAGGGCAGACCAGGCTCCCCACTAAATATATCCCCTGTTCAGACAGGGCAGACCTGACTCCCTCTCCACTTGACGTATATTCAGTGCAGACCAGGCTCCCCACTAAATATATCCCCAGTTCAGACACGGCAGACCGGACTCCCTCCCCTCTTGACGTATATTTAGTGCAGACAGGGCAGACCAGGCTCCCCACTAAATATATCCCCTGTTCAGACACGGCAGACCGGACTCCCTCCCCACTAGACATATATTCAGTGCAGACAGGGTAGACCAGGCTCCCCACTAAATATATCCCTGTTCAGACAGGGCAGACTGGACTGCCTCCTCACTAGATGTATATTCAGTGCAGACAGGGCAGACCAGGCTCCCCACTAAATATATCCCCTGTTCAGACACGGCAGACCATGTTCCTCACTAAATGTATCCCCAGTACAGACAGGGCAGACTAGGCTCCCTCCCTACTAGACATATCTTCAATGCAGACAGGGTAGACTAGGCTCCCCACTAAATGTATCCCCAGTGCAGACAGGGACCGTAACCACCTGCCCCATCACCAGCTGAAAATGGACATCCCTTCCTGGTAGAATTCCACGTTGTACATTCTAGAGCATTTGTATGAGAAGAATAAGACCATCAGAATACAATGCAAAATCGGAAGGCTTTGGAGGGAACATCTTTGTCACCAGGGCAATGGCATCTAATAGTGACCTATGTAAGCTTCTGAAACCTTCTGAGGAGGCAACCATGTTGGTTAGTCATGTAGGGGTAGGAATTAGTGAGATTGCCCCAATGATGAAAAAAACTGAGGAGCCTGGCTAATTAATATTACAATAAATACAACACAGACATGTTAACTTGCTTTGAGCAGGATCCTCGCATAGTGAACATTAAAAGCAATGAGGAGTACATTCTTGCTACTTTGCAGGACCCCCACTTTAAACATCAAATTACTGAATTTCTGGCAAAGAGTGATGAATTTGTGCCCAGGAGAAATGATCAGCAGCATCTCTGAGGAAACTGGATTCAGTCAAAGAATATAAAGGTCCAATTATAGAGTGAGTAGGGGGCTGCACTGTGGAGGATGAGAGAAGGTTAGGGCCAAGGAAACCAATAGAAAGTAAAATGGGAAAGAAATCAGAAAAGAGATTTTGCCAGCAACATCATCAGCAATAACATCAACAAGAACATCCCAACATATTTCTGAACATGTCAATGTTATCAGAGAAAGCAAGTCAAGTATGTCATTTGCAGAGAAGCTCTGTCTGCCCTGTCTGTACTGGTGATACATTTAGTGAGGAGCCCAGTCTGCCCTGTCTGTACTGGTGATACATTTAGTGAGGAGCCCAGTCTGCCCTGTCTGTACTAGGGGATATGTTTAGTGAGGAGCCCAGTCTGCCCTGTCTGTACTGGGGATATGTTTAGTGAGGAGCCCAGTCTGCCCTGTCTATACTGGGGATATGTTTAGTGAGGAGCCCAGTCTGCCCTATCTGTACTGGGGATATGTTTAGTGAGGAGCCCAGTCTGCCCTATCTGTACTGGGGATATGTTTAGTGAGGAGCCCAGTCTGCCCTCTCTGTACTGGGGATACGTTTAGTGAGGAGCCCAGTCTGCCCTGTCTGTTCTGGGGATCCATTTATTGAGGAGCCTGGTCTGCCTGTTACTATATTCCTGTGTTACTATACTAGTATGTTACTATATTCACATGTTACTATATTAGTATGTTACTATATTCCTATGTCACAGTGTTACTATATTAGTATGTTACTATATTAGTATGTTACTATATTATAACCAAATATTCCAAAGGGCTGAGCGCTCTAGAAGCAACCAAATAAGACCACAGGTTTACAAGGTTAATAATAAAAAATATATCACATATGTAAAAGAATCAGAAATTTCAATACAAATTTGATAATAACAATAACTACAAAATAGTTACAAAATAATGGTCAAAATAGGATCTATACGTCAAATACAGGCTGTCATAGATGAAAAATGAATATGAAATGAAGAAATGAGGGTGGATATAAATGGAGTAGTTGATTAATAGATGATAGATGATTGATGATTGATTAAATGAGTTTGATGATCAATAAACGTCTTCTCAGTCAGTGCAGCAGGAATCGGTGTCAAGTGGCCTTGTCCACTATATACAATACTTGGTCTGGAGACACTTGTAATACAGCGCACATATAAAAAGAGAAGAGGCAGAAAGGTAGTAATCTAAGTGTAGCAATTTAATAATAACATTTAAAAATCTAATAAAAGTTGCACTCACATTAGCCCTTCTTGGGCTTTAAACACATCAGACGGGTTTTCTCCCAAATTCGCCAATGAACTGCGTCCTCTAATTCCACTGAGTCCCGGTCCAGGTATAGCAATGTTATCTCTGTTCTGCCAAACCAATGTCCCAACAGTTGGAAAAGATAGATAATCCACTTAATGGTGTGTCCATACGTGGTACAAATAAATTAACCTGGGAGTAATATGGTTGTATGTACACCTTAAAAGGGTTTACTTTAATCCAAAGCTTCCGGGGGGACTCATTAAGGCTATTCCATCGGATTACCGGGTTTCCCCACGCCCCCTGCGAGGTTCCTCCACCCCCGACAGGTCCGTCTACCAGCCTTTGGAGCGTTATCAACGCTTCGTGTTACGAAGCTTTGGATTAAAGTAAACCCTTTTAAGGTGTACATACAACCATATTACTCCCAGGTTCATTTATTTGTACCACGTATGGACACACCATTAAGTGGATTATCTATCTTTTCCAACTGTTGGGACATTGGTTTGGCAGAACAGAGATAACATTGCTATACCTGGACCGGGACTCAGTGGAATTAGAGGACGCAGTTCGTTGGCGAATTTGGGAGAAAACCCGTCTGATGTGTTTAAAGCCCAAGAAGGGCTAATGTGAGTGCAACTTTTATTGGATTTTTAAATGTTATTATTAAATTGCTACACTTAGATTATTACCTTTCTGCCTCTTCTCTTTTTATATGTGCGCTGTATTACAAGTGTCTCCAGACCAAGTATGTTACTATATTAGTATGTTACTATATTCCTATGTCACAGTGTTACTATATTAGTATATTACTATATTCCTGTGTTACTATATTAGTATGTTACTATATTCCTGTGTTACTATATTAGTATGTTACTATATTCCTATGTTACAGTGTTACTATGTTAGCATGTTACTATATTAGTATGTTACTACGTTAGCATGTTACTATATTCCTGTGTTACTATATTAGTATGTTACTATGTTCCTGTGTTACAGTGTTACTATATTGTATGTTACTATATTCCTGTGTTACAATGTTACTATATTAGTATGTTACTATATTCCTATGTTACAGTGTTACTATATTAGTATGTTACTATGTTCCTGTGTTACAGTGTTACTATATTGTATGTTACTATATTAGTATGTTACTACGTTAGCATGTTACTATATTCCTGTGTTACTATATTAGTATGTTACTATGTTCCTGTGTTACAGTGTTACTATATTGTATGTTACTATATTCCTGTGTTACAATGTTACTATATTAGTATGTTACTACATTTCTACTGCTTTTAAACTAGTATCAAATAAATGACGCGTGTGAACTAATCCGGTTTATATAAAACGCGTTGATCTATATAAAGTTTTTAAACTACACATTTGAGTCTACTGTTTGATATTTTCCACACTGGAGTGCGATCAGGGGCGGATTGTTCAGTGTGTTGGATACACAAACAGAAGGAGTTCACACGTGAGTCACTTATTTGATACTGGGTTGTGATATCCTTATAAGAATCTTGATAGCAAGAGCGCCCCCACCTGTATATGTCACAATCCCTTTTAATTCAGGTCTTGTGCAGCCCTGCAGTGTGATTGTTTTATAAGGATTCCCGATTTAAAGAGATCTGAGATCACCTTAAATGATAGGCCTCCATCACATTCCTGCATTGCTAGACCTCTGTGGCATTCAGGGGTTAAAGAATGTAATTATGCCTGCTCCCATTCCCAGCCAGACTGTCATCCCTTAAAGGAACAGAAACATTTAAACACAGTAACCAGATCTCCCATTTAATGCAGAATGCTTATAGAGTCCTAAAGGGCCTATTTTAACCCTCTGAGTGCCAGAGAGGTATCCAACACAAAGGCTAACATGCCTGCAAGCACAGATATGCAGTGAGAAATTTGTTTTCTGTACAGATTTCAATATCATTAACCGTTTGAGTGCCAGAGGGCTACATAATGCATTTAAAAGCAATGATTTGAGTACCCCTCTGACTCCTAAAGGGTTAAGACTGTCAGTGACTTTCATCGCCTCTCTCCCCATTCATATGTGTTGCACTGAGCAGGTAAACCTTCCTTTCTCCCCTCTGTAAACAGAAATTGTTCCACTTTCCCCTGCAAGTTCCTCCCCTCGCTCACCTCTGCACGTCCACTGACTGCCCGGTCCAGTGGTGTAACTATAGGGGTTGCAGAGGTCGTACCTGCGACCAGGGCCCGTGCACTCCATGGGACCGGCCTCCCCCTGCGAGCCCTCCGCCTGATGCCCGCAATCTCCCGCCGGCACTCTAGTAATGCAGAGAGATGACATCATCTCCCAGCGCTTTGCATTACTAAGAGGACCAAGCGGGAGCACCAGACAGGAGATGGGGGCATTGTGGAGGGGGTCAATGTGGTCAGGGGGGCCAATGTGGTGGGGGGGCCATGGTACTTCTTGTACCAGGGCCCGGAGGCTTCTAATTACACCTCTGGCTTGGTCCCACCAGCTCCTTCCTTCAGCCGGTCAGTCAGTTTACCTAAATATTCCTCCTTCACCTGCTGAGTCAGACATTGCCACATTCAACCATCACATCACCCAACCAATCACCCAACCAACCATCACCCATCCATCACTCAAACACATACATTACACACACACATACCTCACACATACTTCACACACACACATCTCACACACACACACACACCTCACACATACATACACCTCACTCACACACACACATATACCTCACACACACACACATCTCACACACACATACCTCACACATACATACACCTCACTCACACACATACACACACACACATATACCTCACACACACACATATACCTCACACACACACATATACCTCACACACACACATATATACCTCACACACACACATATATACCTCACACACACACATATCCCACACACACATATATACCTCACACACACCCATATACGTCACACACACACCCATATACCTCACACACACACACACATACCTCACAACACACACACACATATACCTCGCACATATACCTCACACACACACACACACACACATACCTCACACACACACACATATACCTCACACACACACACATATATACCTCACACACACACACATATACCTCACACATATACCTCACACACACACACACATACCTCACACACACACATATACCTCACACACACACACATACCTCACACACACACACATATACCTCACACACACACACATATACCTCACACATACACATATATACCTCATACATACACATATATACCTCATACACACACACCTATACCTCACACACACACACACACACATATACCACACACACACACACACACACACCCATATACCTCACACACATATACCTCACACATGTACACATACCACACACACACACACACACACACACCAATATACCTCACACACATATACCTCACACATGTACACATGCCACACACACACACACACACACACCCATATACCTCACACACATATACCTCACACATGTACACATGCCACACACACACACACACACACACACCCATATACCTCACACACATATACCTCACACATGTACACATACCACACACACACACACACACACCAATATACCTCACACACATATACCTCACACATGTACACATACCACACACACACACACACACACCCATATACCTCACACA